>JASAMY010003100.1:0-154347 GCA_030248085.1 Paralinhomoeus sp. GSCO2_6
CATCCCGAGAGATCAAAGTTTTAGATTGTAAATATATAAATATATATAAATAATAAATACAAAACACAAAAGATGGGATCTACATTTAAGTCATGGGGTACTGCTTCACTTGGGCCGCAGCGCCTGTTAATTCAACCAGCTATATACTGTATACATGCGCTGCCGCTTCATAACCATGTCGATCAGATGCGATTATCAAGTGTAAAACTCTATGATACCTTTTATTATCAAATCATGTGCTAGCTGCTACGGTATCTAGTGTCTAGTTCTACTGTTCGCCCCACACCGGGTGCGCTGAGAGTTGGAAGGGCGGGTGGTCATCCGGGGGGGGGGGTGGGAGGGAGCGCGCTCTCTGGAGAGGTTACAGGTCCCGGAGTGTATTTTTCAGGCGTTTTGTTTCGATTAGATGTGTAGCTGCATACTGCAACAAACCATTCTATTTTCGATAGCACCTTTTTATACACCACTCTCTAAGGACCCTGTTGTCAGTTTCCCCTCCCATTTCATTCATACGGTGCAATCACACTACGTCTCCTTCATAGGTATTGCAATCATCTCCTACTTCCAATCCCGCTGGCTCAAAACACCCAATCCCAACCACGCGCCTTGTTCGTGCGTGCGTGCGTGCGTGCGTGCGTCACTTGAGAGAGATGAATTTGATTTTCGCCACCACTAATTGAGAGCGCAGACGACGAAGGGGGGGGGGGGGGGGGGGGGCTATGGGTGGCGTGGGGAGTCTGCTTTTAGACAGACGGAATGCCACAGCGGTAGGGCAGTGGTATTCCGCTCTCAATATCGTCTAGCGCCGGAGGCGACGCATCGCGTCCCAATTAAAAAAGAGGCAGTAAACAAACCCCTACGGGCAAGTCGACTAAAGAAAACACGTGCCGATTCTTTCTGCTGCTGTGGAACAGCTTTTGACTACAAATTGTAGCTGTGGATTGTGAAAATCGCATCGACGGCAAAAACCCAAGAAAAAAACCGGGTAACCTAAACCCCGGCTAAAATCTTGTGTGCTCGAAAGTGAACTGTTGTGAACTTGTGACTGCCTGCGGCTTTTTATAGGATTGTTTTAAGACGCACGCGCTGTCACACTAATTGAGCAAGGGTCAATAGGAGAGCGTCATCAGCGTCAATAGGAGAGCGTCATCATCATACTGCACTTTTCTCTCTCTGCTAAATTGGTCATCCGCACCACACTGACTGTATGCGTGTGCGCGTACGCGTGTTACCCCGACTTCGCTCTTTCAATAATTGCAAATAGCAGTCTCGAAAACATCGTTCTGACTTCCAGCAGTCGATGTATGAGGCATAGCAAACGTGATTTTTTCCTCACAATTCCAAACGATGCTATAGCATGTAGATTTTTAAGGGCGGATGCTCTCAAGCAGTTGCCTGTATGTATACCGGTGTCCAGTGAAGAGCAGCATTTACCTATGTACTCGAGAACAGTGTTTCCTTTGGTGTTTGGTACCATCATCTATACTACCCACCCCCCCACCCCCTCAAGCCTTCTTCCGAAATGCCTTGCGCAAGTAACCAGCGGCTCGCATCATCAGTCCTATTTCGAGTCCCTCTCTAAAAAGAGCAATTTCTTTACTCTCTCAAAAATCCTCCAATAGTGCCCCCGGGGCACTATTTTTTCAACCTCTCCTTACCCGGGGGCACTATTGGAGGGGGGGGCACTATTGGAGGGGGGGCTTCTATTATTTCAACCTAAAAATTTTGAATGGTAATGCTAGTTTCGCTGTCAAAATTGCCGATTTTTCGATGATTTTGATCACTTTTGCCACATTTAATGGTTGATTTACCGCTAATAGTTGCTGAAACGTACTAGTATTGGTTAGTAGTAGTGTGTATACACGATATAAATGTACCTACCACTATATTTTTGGCCATAAAAGGCACATGGCACAACATACCCCGCCCCCCCGGGGGCACTAGTGGAGGGGGGGGCTCTATTATTTCAACCTTGCCGTACCCGGGGGCACTATTGGAGGGGGGGGGGCACTATTGGAGGGGGGGGGGCTGGATTGGAGGATTTACGGTATACCCAGAGTTGTTGCAATTCTACCCCCGACGTCATATCCCTCGTGGCAACCTCTAACTGTAGTTAGAAATGCATTGTTGTAGGTAGGTGGGTGGGGTACATATAATAGATTTCTATGCGCGTTTAGCAGTGGAGAACGTACTACTGTAGAGACCAGGTCGAGAGCGGACAAACTTTCGACTCATGGAATTTTCTGCATGCGCACCGCATCTGTACTTGGCCATTGAGTAGAGATTATGAAATGAAGTGCCATTGGTGTTTGCCGTCTGCTTGGCCATACGTGCGAAGCCCATCCTATGTATAGCTGTAGCTACATTATGTACCTTATTGTTCCCTGGGTCGCGCTTCTTCAGCCACATGTCCGAATCCTTCCTGATGGTCTTTTCCTCGCTGCTGGCGGTCGTCTGCGTCGTGGGCATCGTCGTCAACGTCTACACGACATGCGCCATCTGCACCGGCCACTGGTGCCGCAAGAGGCGCAAATCAGTCGGTGCCCGATTGGGACTCGGGGCGCAGACGACGACCATATCGGTGATCCTCGCGATCATCTCGATCACGGACGCCCTCCACGTGACCATGGCCCTGCTGGCCGACGTCTTTATGGTGAGGCACGCACGCACGCACGCACCGGCACGCACGCACGCACGCAAGCACGCACGCACGCACGCACGCACGCACGCACGCACGCACGCACGCACGCACGCACGCACGCACGCACGCACGCACGCACGCACGCACCGGCACGCACGCACGCACGCACGCACGCACGCACCGGCACGCACGCACGCACGCACGCACGCACGCACGCACGCACGCACGCACGCACGCACGCACGCACGCACGCACGCACGCACCGGCACATGATTACTCTTCCAGTTGGGCAGCCACACAACTCTTTCCTGCCAGTTGTTTGCCTTCCTTCCAAACGTCGCGTTTGCCCTCACTCGCTGGCTGTGGGTGTTGTTGAGCTGCATCCGTTTTATCGCAGTCTACTGTCCGCTATTTTACACGAAATGGAAGTCTACGAGCAGGTATGCGTGCGTGCGTGCTGCGTGCGTGCGTGCGTGCGTGTTCGGACTATCGAAAGCGCCATTTTTGCAGGCCAATTCTGGTCATATTCTGCATTTTTCTACTGTGCTCTGTTTCGCAGAGTTGGCGCATAGTCGTCAGCAGCGTCAAATACGACGCATTTGCGGAGAATGCGGCCAAACTTCATGGGAATTCAACGGAGAGAACTTCGCAAATTTCGAATCCAACTCGTTCCGGACTATGTACGGTCCTTCTTGGAAAACGAGAGCTGTTTTTCGTCGACATGACGTCGAAGTGTGTCGTCTATTTGGTGCCAATGGCACTGATTATCCTGCTCGACTGCATGGTCTTCGTGTACGCGCGCAAGAAGCGATCGGAGAGTCTCCGAAGGAGGGCGAATCATGGATTGGTATGCGAAACCCCCGAAATTGCTGACAGTACCACACAAAGTTATAAATTTATATTTTTTTGTGTGCTGTGCGCGTGCGCTGCTGCGTCAAACGAAAAAACAGAGTGTCACGTTCCCGTATAAATGTGACGTCTAGTGCTCTTCGCCCAGCACGCGATCGAGTCACACGGGCAGGAGGCGGTCGAGTCTCAACAGCTCGCCAAGCTTGGCGCAGTGCAATGGCAACAACGGCAACTATCAACTCAATCAATACGTCAAGGCTCAGAAAAGGGTAGGTATTATGGCAGAGGCAGATGCGAGCTACAACGTAGGTACATGTATGCACGATAAGCGAGATAAGGAATGGCGTCAGAGGGATGTGGGGAGTTCAAAAATGGGTCATTTACCGGGCTCCTAGTGTCGCTGTCAAATCTGTGTCTAGGTATGTAAGCACGAGAGAGTAGGGAATTCAACTGCGAACATGTGAATGAATTTCGTGATCAACATGCGCCTCTCAATGACGTTCAAGCTCATTCTTTGAAAGCCATTGTTCTACCTATGCACCTAAATCTTGTTTGTGGTATCCTTCAATGTGTACAGGACAACGGTATGAAAAAAGTTAATTCGTGCCTTTAGCTGTCCTCCCTCCAGTGGTCTCTCCTCCTGGCGAGTCTTCACTTCATTATGAACGTCCCCTTCCAAACGGTCTCCATTCTCAACTTGGTGTTGGGCGGCGACTGGTGGCAGCTTTCCGTACAGAAGCGACTGCCCGTCAAGATCATGCCACATCTGATGGCCACTGCCTATCTGCTGGGTTACTGCCAGTTCTCGATCAACGCCGCCTATCTGCACTTTCTAATCTACAACCGCGGCAGCTCTAATCAACAGAGTCGCAGCGACAAACCGGAATTACAAAAACCAATCTACTACAGTGCACGACCGAATAACAAGAACACAAACAAAGACAAAAAGAACACAAGGAGAAACACGAGCGGCGGAGAGGCGAAGCAAATCCAAGTGGTATTCTTGCAGGACTGCGGACAGAACTCCATGTAGGCGACGCGGTGATTGATTGGTTGATCGCCCCTCGATTATTTGGATCTCGAACTGCTGTTGAGCATGTTGTACATGCGCAAATGCTTTACTGTTTACATGTATTTGAGTCGGCGACCTCGTCGCAACTCAGGGCTGCAGCGAATACGCAGGCGCACAAGCGAAAAGTTTTTTTTATAATGCAAATCAGTGAAAATCCTCCAATAGTGCCCCCGGACCGACCCTATTCATTCAACCTCTCCCTACCCCGGAGCACCATTGGAGGGGGGGGGGGGCTATGCTATCAACCTTGCCTTTCCCCGTGGGCACTATTGGAGGGTGTCTATTGGAGGAAGTATTTAGTTGCGAATTTCAGCAGGCCGGAACTGCCTCGAACGCATATATAGTTACCACAAAAATCAAGGACAGTTCCGAATTAGTATCCACTCATCACAACATATTCCAAATGCAGTACAGCAAGAATTCCCCTTCCTAGGTAGGTAGGGCGCATTCGGATCTTTTGTAGGCAAAGAGCATGCGAGCCGGTTGCGGTCTTTCCAGTGCCGGGTAGAATTCCGTGTAGTACTTGCGCCAGAAGGGCAGGCCAATGATCAGCCTGAAACGATCTCGCGCCTTCATCGTGGGGTAGGGCGATAAAAGGAACGCGAACAATTCGCCATGATACACGCTGAGGTGTCGTCTGCAATAGTTCTTGTTACCGAAGAGCGGATATGTGTAGTCTTCAACTTCTAGATCGAGCGTCCCTTGGAGACCCTGCGTGCGTGAGAGAGTGATTCTTGTCGCTGCGTGGCAATATATATACATACTGACGCAACAAATTGTGACGGGTTTGTCCACCAATCTGTCCGTTCGTCCGTCCATTGCCGAAAACACTATTGTGGCAGCGGATATCGGCACTAGACTTGGGTAAAAAAACTTTAATTTTTTTAATTAAAAAATTTAAAAAAAAACTTTTTTATAGCTTGTTCTCAGAGACCGTTTTGTATGTCGAATCAATGTTGCAGAAGGTGTTTTAAGCCTAGTAGAGTGTCAATAACAGCGAACTAAGGCATTAAAAGACGTTAGAAGTGCACTTTAGTCTACTTTTTTACTACTGATAGTTCTTTCTTGAGTCTGACTACTACTATGACTGTCGAGACTTGGTTTTGACAGCCTCCGGAACACCTCCAATAGTGCTAATTATGGTTATTTAGCTCATCCATGCTGCTACTAAGTACGTATATGGGTTTTAAACGCACTAAAACCAACGTTTTTGCCTCGTTTTTAGCACTTGGACAATTTTGACAAAGTTGGTTTTTTTTAAGTTTTTTTTTCATCTAGCCTGATTGGCACTATTATTTATCTATTTGTAATTTTTGCGAATTCAATGCAGGCACAATGGCTGGCACTGAAAGTCATTTGATATTCTGGTTGGACCTAACAAAGTTATCGTAGTTTGGGAGATGGAATTTTAATAAAATTGCTCGACTCTAAATTTGATCTTTCTGACCCATACAAGTGACCAAGCACAAAAACGTCTGTCATGAAATATTTGCGGTTATTGATCCTGTCAAGTTAGCGGCGAGTCACCTTGGTCGCCCCTTCCTTGAAGCTGTGGTCACCGCATGTGGTACTCCACACGCACAACACACTCAACTTCAAGTAACGAATATTTGAAGGTTCTAGTATCTACTTGCACTCCTGTATACTTACGTGAACATGCTGGCTTGGTGGAATAATTGTGATGTCTGGAAAGTCTAGGCGCGGCACCTCGCTTCTGACACACGGTATGCAAATCATACACGTAGGTAACTTGCGCGCCAAAACATGGTCTAAAAGTGTTTTCGGGCCAAAATATGGTCGAAGTAGGTCGAAGTCAACATGTTGAAGATCGTGATCGAATGTTGAATAAAAAAACGTTGGCAACCTCTGTGGCAGGGTTGCGGTGTGGTACAGGGGTGGGATGTTGACTTTTGATTGGGCTCCCCCAGTCGCAGACAGTGCGTACGCGGGCCCATTGGGCGTCTGCGTCGGACCGAAGGGCGAATCGTCGCAACTGATCGTGTGCGCGATACGAGTGGCCGCGCGCCGAAGACGTCGCGCGCGAGCTCGCAAGGGACCGGTCCGTGCTCGAGCCTCTCCCCGATGAGGCCGAATCGGCCCAGGCAGTCCACCAACGCCTCCTCCACCAGCGAGTAGCAGAGATGGCGTGGAATCAGAAGGGTAGGGCTGCCCGTGTCGAATAGAACGGAGGCGTTCTCGCTGCGATTGCGGTGTTGTTGTTGCGTGGGCGCGACTTTGTAGACGAGATGCCGCGCCACGAGGACATCATGCAAACGAAACAAAAAAAAAAAGAAGAAGCAACAACACCGCGATCGCACAATTCGAGCGTGACGCCTCCGGCGAATGTGAGCTGAAAGGCGTCGTGTTCTCAGTTTGCCGTTTTTCGCTAGTGACAAAGATTTGGGGATGGCATATTGTAGAAGGGGTAGGACAGGAATGTTACCGGGTTTTTGTTTTCGAAGTGGGGGGGGGGGGTGGAAAGGTCGGATACCATTCAGGGGGCGAGTAAAGAACGATTTATGACCGTGGGACACGGACACGGACACGGACAGCAAAGGACACGGACACCCCGATTTATAACCGTGGACCTGTCCCCCGGACAGTCCGCGGACAGGAGTTGGCCAACTTTTATCTTTTGTCCCCCGCACACCCGTGTTCCTTCCCACATTTGAAATGGCGCGCCTTGCGCATATTCCGCGCAGCGCTAAGAACGGATATTGGTAAACAGTTTTTGTTTCGTTATTAATTGTTCTAATTAGCGACTTAACACCGCCATCGTCTTTAACTCCCCCACTTTAACCAACTTTGACAACTTTTAGAATTGTGTAAGCACTGTACTGTCGCGTTTATAGTTGCGTTTTTCTTACTGTATACTTCGGTTTTGAACCACATCCGTAGCGAAAGATCCATGGTTATAAATCGGGGCCGGACATTTGCGTGTCCGTGTCCGTGTCTGTGTCTGTGTCCGTGTCCCACGGTTCGGGCTTTGAAGGGGGGGGGGGGTGTCAAAAGGGAAAAATGTACTAAAATTGCAAAATAACTACGTACACTACTTATACCTACACTACTTTTTAGAATGGAAGGCAAGTTGGAAAACCAGACAAATTCTGGGGGGGGGCGAGAGGTGCGGAAATTCTACAGGGTGAGCCACCGTTCTGTTCCCAACTTTGACCGCTCGCCATTTCTCCGTCCAAAGGCCGATCTTCTCGTAATTTGAACATGAGGTACTACAAACCTTTACTTAGATACCTGCAAAGTTTTATTGAAATCCTTCAAGGAGATAACGCTCTATTTGCCGAAACGCCTAATCACCAGTTTTCAAAGTTGCGGCTCCCCACAGCGATGCATTTTTCGTAGCGGTCTGCGACAGAACGACAGTTTGTCTAGCAGAACTCAGCGTCGAAGTGGGCGAACGCGTTTTGAGTGCGTGCGAGTGTGGTGAAGTGGTTAGCATCCGGACCTGATCCGGACCTGTATTCCGGAGACCTGGGTTCGAATCCCACCACTGCAATCCCCTTTTGCACAACTCTTCAATTGTCCAGTCCAATCCGGGAACAGTTTCTTTAGACGTCTGACTGTTTCCTTTGCATATTGCGTCTCTTAATAAACTTTTACGGCATTAACTCTGCTGAATAGAGAGCGGCAAACTTTCTGCCATCTGTTTGAGAGCGACGCTCTGCAAAACAAAAATTTTTCACTACAGAAAAAATGATATTGGCTACGGTACTCTTTTATTTTGCTTTACAAACTGCTGAAACTTTACAGGTGTCTAAGTAAAGGTTCGTAGTATCTCGTGTTAAAAGTTTGAGCAGATCGGCCAGCAGATTGTGGTGAGTGGTCAAAGGTGGGAACAAAACAGTGGCTCACCCTGTATATGGACCTTTCAAAGGCTTCGTAGAGTCGCCCCCGAACCAACAACAACGGGGGGGGGGGGGAGGGAAGGTGGGCGGGGGAGGGGTAAAGCTGCCTGACTTCCCTCCCCCAGCTACATGTATGGGTGGGAGGGGGGCGGAAAAGGAGGGGCTGTTATCGCCGATAGTTTTTACGGTCAAACGCAGCACACAACCATTATGCGGACGTCAGTTGAGCCGAAGTCTTGGCTGTCGAGAGGCGAGGATGCAAACGTCACTTCGACGGCTGTGTGAGGAAAGGCGCACTCTGTCAGCAGAGACCGGCCCACCGAAAAGAGGCCCTCCGTCGAGTTGGCGCGAAGCCACAAGGCGAACAGACGTCGCTCAAGATGCTGAAGCATGCTCTGTGACAACACTCGTTTCAACATGATTATGCTCGAACACAACTGACACCGAGGAGCTGATGGGCAGGCGTGAGTGCGAGTCCGACGGTCGACAAGCCCAAGAGATTGTAAAAACCACAAGGTGCGAGCCACGCGCGACTCGCCGCACCCAAATAAGCCCTGCAGCGAACGGTGGAATGCCTCCTGCTCCGTAAGACCTTTTAACTGGTAGTGTTCGAGAACGATTAGAAGCAGCAAAACTGTAAAACTCAAAAACAGCCGGAGCGCATTCTGGACGTCGACGACTTCCAAGCAACCCAGCATGGCTCCACCTATAAAGCTGAAAGAACGCGATTGAACGATGCGGCGACGTGACTGGGAACTGGGAATGTCAAGTGAGTGTGCAAAGGAGTGGTACCGTAATCTCATCTCTTTGTACACACGCGCTATAACGATTGCGTCGTCGCCAAAGCATAACGGGAACCTATGTAGGGCAAAGTCGCCGGGAGCAGAAAGCTCAAGCACATTGCATTCTATTGCTTGATAGAATAGGTAAGTCGATAGTTTATGGTACCGTAGGTCCCCCAATTAACGCCCGCTGCGTTCATTACTTTAATCTGCCACTTCCACACTGTGTGTCCATTGGAAGGGGGGGGGATGGGGATGAGAACGTTGCTCAAAGTAAAAACGGTGAAGTGCGGTATACACATTTATCAGTCAATAGAGGCCTACTGCGACCCAGCAATGCCAAACCGCAAAAATTGCGACTTAGATCGACACTAGACCTTATTATGACTCAGCCTTTAATCCCCTAGGTAGGTACACGCTTGCAGACGGCTTTATAAAAATATTCTAGCACCTGAAACCTCAAGGAAGCAAGTAATCAAGGATCAGAGCAGAACAAATGAGCCACAGGGTGTTAATTAGGTAGATGTCTTACGGTGCCAAGCGGTTCACTGTAGGCAGGACTTCAAGTTAGGAAATGATGCAATGCAATGCAGTGCATTTCGATACAACGCTGGCAATGTCCGCCGGTGTCACGAAATAAGTCATCCCCCAGAATAAGTCATCCCCCGGATGACTTATTCCGCCATTTGTCCGGAATAACTTATCCCCCAGCCGGGCCAATGTATCCCCCTATTTTAAAAGTCATGAGGACGTTCCGCTTGCAGAGACAGACTTCCGATGGGTTGCGCAATGCATCGAATTGTTTGCTAAGTAAGTTTGCTAAGTACAATAAGTGCACATTTGCTCAGGAAATTTGGCTGCATTGAAGTATAAATCTGCTGAACGCAAAGTAAAACGGCTGATGTGCCAGGTATGATAGCTGATGGCTAAGTAAATATCGGCTGAATGCTAATCGACCGCTCCCATGGAATGTAGTGGAATTGTGGCTGCTTGTCCGTGACGCCGCTATTGCTTGTTCCCGACCAAGGCCGGTGTGATCGTGCACCTCGTCTGATTTTCTGGATCTGCCACTGCCAGCTGAGGGCTAACAGCCGCACTCGAATTCATTCAGTTGCAGCTATGTATTTGGATACGCTCACCATTTCCCTGAAGGACAAGTGTACCTTGGCGCTGGCCCGGATAACCTAGGAACTCTCTCTGAGGGTCGTGGTGTCAATTTCGACCACAGCGCAACTTTTGCGCTGTGGCCGATCTGATATTGGGTGGACCGATTGCTAGGGTGGACCGATTGGCGTGGAATATTAACCACGCACACCTCCAACCACTCTACGCCTCCCCACAAAATTTCAGTTGAATCGGACAAAACAGTTTCATTTGGCACTCGTTTTTGCAAACCGCCCTCGAAATTCGAGTGTTCACGCGCTCGTTCTCGTGGCAGCGTCGACCAATTGCTGTGAAATTGTAACCAGACATGCCAGTCGCGTACACGCTTTGTCCCAAAAAATCAAGTTATTTGGACTAATATTGCTCATACCCAGATACACCCAGATGCCGCACGAATTAGGCTGAATTAAATTGCATACGACCTTTTCTGTGTTTACATCTGATCAAGTGTCATCTAATCAAGCCCCACCACTGCTGTTGCATTTGCGCTGATGCCAACTAAACACGCGTCACCCATCGCCTAATGCAACTTCATCCACCTGGGGGGATTAATTGGCCCGCTGGGGGGATGACATAGCCTGCACGTTTTGGGGAATAAGTCATCCGCCCGGATGACTTATTCCGGAATAAGTTAACCGGGGGGATGAGTTTGCCTGGGGATGACTTATACCGCGACACCGGCCACTGCAGGTTCTTCCTTCTCTGACATTTCGTTGAACCCCCGCTGCGACAAGAGCTACAATGTACATATAAACAAGAGAAAGCATTTGTGCTATTCTATGTTATGCTACGTTATACCGTAAATCCTCCAAAGAACGCCCCCCCCCTCTAATGAACGCCCAGGGGCGTGCTTTAGAACGCAGTTATTCAATGATATGCTTGTCAAAACTGGTATTGTTATGCAGCATACTACGTTTGGGTCCTGTATATTGCCTGTACGCACTAGAACGGCTATTGTTTAGCCGCTGCAGAAGGCGATATGCAACAAAAACCGTATAATTTTCAAGTTCAACGCACAATTATTGGGTCTGCTCAGCATTGTTGCAGCGCCATTTTGTGGTTCAGTTTATGAACGTCCCCCCTCCAATAAACACCCCCTCCAATAAACGCCCAGGGTAGAGAGTAGGTTGAAAAAATGAACGCACAGGGCGTCGTTCATTTGGGGATTTGCGGTATGTTGTGGTACAGTCATTCGGTGTTATGCACGTATAGTGGCTGCCACAATTTTTTTTGGCATACCGTAAACCCTATAATTAGCCCCCCGGGGGCTAATTTTTTCGATCGAGCGCTAGGAGGGTGTATAATTGTAGGGGGGGGGCTAATTATAGGGGGGGGCTAATAAACTGGAAGGGTCGAGGTGTGGGAAGCTTTGGTGGAAAAAAGGCGCGTGGAGGCGATTTTTAAGGGAAAATGACGCTGCGCACACACGTTGGTACACTGTAACACACTCTCACACAGTCTTACATGCACATACATGTACATACATACACATACGCGACCATACATACACCTAGACATGAAAAATTGCGCCTTTCAGACGATGGTACATTTAGGGAGGGGGCGTAATTATAGGGGGGGGGGGGCTAATAAACTCAAAGTGGTCTTAGGAGGGTGTATAATTATAGGGGGGGGGGCTAATTATAGGGGGGGGGCTAATTACAGGGTTTACGGTAGATAGTCCGCACCTACTGCTCATCATTCGCTGACGTCACAATAGTGGTCCACAATAGACAACACACGTATTGCCCCTAGACTGGTGTGGTAAGTATTGTCAACCCTCAACCACACGCAGAATTGAACCACACGCAGAATTGTGGGGAGCATTATTAAGCGGTTGTGTGCAGTGTTAAACTGGTGGCACACTCACAGGCAGCGGAGACGCTAAAAGCCTGCCGATTGTTGAACATCGGGAGTAAGGCGTGTGTCTGCAGCACGCAGCCAGAGTCGAGGCGCTGGTCCGTGGCCGGCGCGCCATCGGCGTGAACAAACAGTTGAGTGGCCCCTAAACCGCGGTTTTAGGTAGGTGATTTAGTTTAAAACTGGCAACAATTGCTGCGCACTGCGAACAAGCGCCCCCAGTTCGTATACCCCGGGACGAAGCAAATCGACAAGCGGATATTCGTTCGTTCGTCCCTGCCTGCTCGTCGTTCGTCGCAGAGCTATACTGTAATGATGAAAGTTAATCGTCTGGACCTGGAATAGGTCACTTTCGACAATGGGAGCGCTCCGATTTCCATGTTTCGCAGCTCGACCCTCTTAGCGCACCCCCATTTTGGACAAAATTTGCAACTTTGATCGTGCATTATTTTTGATTTCCTGGACGAATTCTGGCGCGTGATAGCTCAAAAGAAGCGCATGCAAAGGGGGAATCGATTAAGTCATACATAACACGATTCCATACGCTTTGC
Organism: Paralinhomoeus sp. GSCO2_6; assembly: GCA_030248085.1. Lineage (NCBI taxonomy): Eukaryota > Metazoa > Nematoda > Chromadorea > Monhysterida > Linhomoeidae > Paralinhomoeus > Paralinhomoeus sp. GSCO2_6. The sequence goes on from JASAMY010003100.1 coordinate 12,777, forward strand.
ATTACCAAGAAATTTTTGGAAATGTTACAAAAAGTGGGTCCTGCCAAGCTTTTTTGGTTCGTCGCCCACTCGCGCCTGCATCAATTGAAATGAAACTTCGCAGGCATCAAAATGAAAGAGGGCTTCTTGCTACATGCCGTAGATCGTGAGGTATGGTTTACTTTGTAAGTTCTTCTTTTTTCCTTGTTCCCTATGTTGTTGGATTTGGGGCGACGCTAGGAGGCCTGTCAATGGCCCATGTAGCCTACCCATCTCCATGACGCCTTCCCGTCTACAGCCGTATAATTAGCGGAAGACTTTCGGAAGAACGCCATCTGTAATCTAGGGCAGCGATGGCACGAGAAAATCCATGGAAAGGGAAGTCCTCGATCTAGTGGCGCCATCAAGAATCGAACCCAGGACCTTGCGCGCAAGAGGCCGGTTTTTTGCCATTAGGCCATGCCGCTGCCCCCTTGTTCCCTAAATCAAGAGGTCGCTGGATCGACTCCCAGTAGGGCCTACGCGTTTGCACGTGTCCAATTGAGAGATCCATCAATGGTACTTTGCTGCAACCACTGCAACCACTTTCTTGTCTCTCCTCCAGGCTCTCCGAGATTTTGATAATTTTTTTTCAGCCAGCAGGGAAACGAATTTTGGACCGATACTCACTGCAGTGCATGAGGCACAACAATGGCATGGCACAACCGCACGCACGCACGCACGCACGCACGCACGCACGCACGCACGCACGCACGCACGCACGCACGCACGCACGCACGCTCGAGGTGTACACACACGTGTTGCTTTTCATAAGCTTTATGGTGCAACACTGGCACTGGAGCATGCATCCATGCTGGTCCATGCTACTGTGGCTGTAGGTGTGTTTTTGTCTTTGCCGTACGAAAAAACACTGTATGAATGCAAAATTTGCAGGTGGCTGCAAAAAAAACAGGAGAATATGTCACACTCCTTTAGTTAGGTCTAGTTGGAAAAACGCGGCATTCAAAGTAGCCACTTCATCATTGCGTAGGATCAACTTCAGTTTGAACAAACCATGAATAACGGAACAAAACGCAGCAGCAATGCGTCACATATTCGGCGTTTGTTGTGCGAGCCATCGCACGATTCCCACTTATATGTAGCGAGTTACAGGGAGTGATATGCACCATAAATTTGCAAAGTTGAGTACCAACTACATATGGTACGAAGGTATATACAAGTGTACGATACATATAGGTACCTACCTATACGATTGTGCTGCACTCAAGTTTGTTCTACTTCTACCGCACCACCCACGGATGGGACTACCATCTGTGGAACGTCCGTGTCAAGAAGGTTCTTCCCTCGTTTCTGAAGGGTCTTAGGCCTCGGTCAACTACATGCAGCATGGCCTGCATGTAGTACATTTCTGTACTGTACTGAACACAATCAACAACATCCAACAATCTAAGGGAACGCAATTCCAGACCACTGCACGTTCCATGCAATTGCGAGCGAACACAACAAACGCCGAATATGTGACGCATTGCTGCGTTTGGTTCCGTTATACATGGTTTGTTCAAACTGAAGTTGATCCTATGCAATGATGAAGTGGCTACTTTTAATACCGCGTTTTTTCAAACTGGACCTAACTAAAGGAGTGTCACATATTCTCTTTTTTTTGCAGCCACCTGCAAATTTTGCCTTAATTATAACAGCACAATGTTTGTCTGTCTGTGTGTGTGTCTGCAACGCAGCCCAGAGAGTTGTGCTGAACGGATTGAGCTGAAATTTTGTGTGTAGACCGTCAAAATAAGAGTGGCACTGCTGAAGCTAACGTAATCCGCGAGATACCGTAAACCCTATAATTAGCCCCCCGGGGGCTAATTGTTTCAATCGAGCGCTAGGAGGGTGTATAATTGTAGGGGGGGGGGGGCTAATTATAGGAAGGGGGCTTATAAACTGGAAGTGTTGGTGTGTTGGAAGCTTTGTGGGCGAAAAACGATGGTCCATTTATGGAGGGGGTGTAATTATAGGGGGGGGGCTAATAAACTCAAAGTGGTCTTAGGAGGGTGTATAATTATAGGGGGGGGCTAATTATAGGGGGCTAATTATAGGGTTTACGGTATGCAAATTGCGCGTGCGTGTGACATCAAATTTGAGAATTTCGTGTCAATTCTGCTCGGGATATGTGTGATCCGTTTTCGTTTTCACAACCGTTTCACATTCATTTTACATCCGTTTTTCAGTCAATCACGAGATACGACACATTGAATATGCATATTTCGTTTAATCGAATTTGAGAATTCAGTGTCAAATCTGCTTGGGACAAATGTAATCGACCGTGCTGATCACGAATATCACATTCGTTTTCCAATTTAATACCGTAATCGCGAAATACGACACATTGAATATGCAAATTGAGTTTGATTGAATTTGAGAATTCAGTGTCAAATCTGCTTGGGAAATATGTAATCGACCGTGCTGATCACGAATATCACATCCGTTTCCCAATGCGATACTACGACACCTCGAATATGATTATTGTCTGTCTCTCTGAAGGGCTCATTAAAACAATTAGCCCACTGCCACACTACAGGATTTATGGTGTGTCCTCAACATGGTATAGTGCCCAATTTTTACTATCGAATGTAATGACTGAAGATGTAATGATGTGAGAATAAAGTGTTACAACACAAAAGGTAAAATGTTTTCCTGTAATACAGAAGTGCATTGGTTGCATTGGTGGACTTCCTTTGGCTTTTGCTGCAACACTTTACAGATTCGTCATTGTTGCTTTTCAACTGAGCATTCACAACATGATTTTATGACACATTGTATTGATGATGAGTAACTACTGAAAACATTAACATATTGATACTGAATCACTTCTGAGCGCTTTGTGGCAGGTTGTAGCGGCTAGTCCAAGTAACGTCTTTTTGAAGCGCATTACGTTCGTGCCCAGTATAATAGGTGTCCTTTTCTTAGTTGGCAAAGCGCCACTGACCGCTGTCGATAGCGACGAAGACGCGCTCGTCTCCGATTTCGAGCCAAGCTAAGGCTGCACCACTGTCGGCGCAGAGCGGATGCACGTCGCGGTAGTGATAGCGAGGCGCTATGGGAATATTTCATTTCAACTTATATTTCAAAATAAAAAAAATTTGCTCAAGAACAGATGAATTTTCAAAGAATCTTCAAATCTTGTGCAAGAATGAAGACTTGTATAGTTATACAAGGGAGCCAAGCACAACCAAGAACATCGAACCATTCACAATTAACGGTCTGCGCATCGGTCTCGGTCTCCGCTGTCTGGAGTGGAAAGACCGAAACCAAGACCGAGCCCGACGATGTTGAAAACTTTGAACATTTTGCTCCGGTGGCCACCACAACAAATTGCTCAAGAATACCTAAATCTAGAAAAGAATCCGCAGAGCTTTCTTAAAGGTACCCCAGCGCCCAGCCTGGAATGGCTGCAGCAGTGCAGGCAGAGGCTGGCCGGGCAGCCGACCCATCAGGTCGGACGGGACTTGCAGGTCATTGGCTGAGGTGTACAGAGAGGAGCAGGTGCCGCTTCCTTGGACGACCTGCGCCTTTTGAGTGTTGAAGCTTGGCCGAGCGTTGGCCGTGTTCGAAAGCATCAAGAGAGCCAGCACGCGCGTCATTTTCCTTGCGCCGCTTTTCGAAGCGCGACGTGCGCTGAATGCCATCAACTGCGCCGTCAGTTATTCGTAAAATCAACGTGCGCGCGAGCAGGCATTTCTCATTGACTACAGCAGTTGTTGAGCAAAGATTGGTGTTATTTACCTACATATAAATGGGCTCAGCACAGCACCGTAAATGAGTGTTAGCACACGTCTGCAATAAATGTTGAGCTCTGTGGATATTGGTACCTAAGATTTGTTAGAGTAAGCGAACTAAACTGTAGTAATTTCCATCGGCAACCATGCGTGTAACGAATTTAAATTAGCTAGGTATTGAAAATCACAACTCTAAGTTGTACTGTGATCTCTGTGATGCGATCTGTGATGCCACGCATTCGCGCAAAGAGCACTTTTTTGACACGTTTTGCGAATACTTTACCGATTGTCACAGTTTTCCGATGAACCGATCATCACAACACTTTTAGAAAAAGGACCCCGGCATAGGCGCAAAAGACGCCAAAGTTTTTGGCACAAATCGATCGAACCTGCCAAACGTCATTAGCTGCCCACCCTACAATGCATCTGCTGGAGGCGCTGCTGCATCACGCTATTACATTTTTGTGTTGAATGATAAATTTTATGTGGATTCGCTCACTGCCGTCAACTTTTTGCGATTTTCAACTGGCGCCATCCGATCGACATGGAGAACTGCTTTCGACCGGTATTCTGTAACATCCGATTGAAATTTGAACGCAATCTATCAAGTGGCGCGAGAGTTATTCAAAATCTCCGCTTGGCACTTTTATGACTGGCACCAAAGCACACTGTACCTGTACCACACCTGCACACTGTACCACACTGTATCACGAACAATAGCAGGCGAAAAGCGAATCCACCCTTGGTCTGACATTCGCCGAACTGAAATGAATTTCTCTTCTTAGGCAGACCGGGCGCATTCGGATCTTTTATAGGCGAAGAGCATGCGAGCCGGTTGCGGTCTTTCCAGTGCCGGGTAGAATTCCGTGTAGTACTTGCGCCAGAAGGGCAGGCCAATGATCAGCCTGAAAGTACGTACGACCTCGTGCCATCAATTGAGGGAGCGATAACAATTTAGGAGGCGAACAAGTCGCTATCCTGCACGTTCAGGTATCGATTGCAAATGGCCTCGTAGCCGACAAGCGGATACGTGTAGTCTTCCACTTCTAGATCCAGCGTTCCTTGGCGACCCTGCGACGTTCAGTGCGTTGTTTTCGCTGCGTGTCAATATATGTATGTATACTGACGCAACAATGAATTATTTGTCCACCATCTGTCCGTCCGTCCGCCAGTCCGTCCGTCTGTCTGTCCGTTCGTCGGTCCGTCTGTTGCCGAAACACCGTCAAGATTCATTGGCTGTACTAGATAAAGGAGCTTACATGTACTTGTAGGCTTGGTGGAATGATCGTGATGTCTGGAAAGGCTACGCGACGTCTCGCTTTCGTCGTCTGAGGTATTTGAACTGGCTCAATACGTGTGTGGAGGAGGGTGGACCGGTGGATGTTGTGGGGGGGGGTAGAGGGTCCTCGGACAAAAACGAAGAAGTGAAAGTACATAGTGGGGTACCTATTTATTGTTGTTGGATTAAGAGCAACAATGCTGACAGGGGGCAAGGATGCATTTATTATGGGCCAAATAATATTATTTAGAAGGCGCTTTTCATCAGGGGGACGCGACAGTTTAGCTAGTTATTTACTATTTTTATCTTTGGAGATCGATTTGGTGGTAGCTTTTTTTACCTCCACCACTTTTAAGGCAAATTTTAATAGGTGCAAATGCTGAAAGTCTCAGGATATTTTCCATAGAGTGGTGGCCACCCCCGTCCTCCCTTGCCCCCTTGCGTACGCTACTGTTTAAAATTGTAGTGAAATGTTGTCTATGTGTTTTACGGGCAAAAATCACTGACGAGGACGCAAAAACATCCACTTTTATCAGGTTAGACATGCTGAAAATATCTTAATAACGATCTGGGACGGGGTTTGTTTGTTTGTTTGTGTGTGGACCGCTTCTACCATGTATGATCGCGGAAGCCTCTCTCTGGTCACAATCGATCGCGGCTAGGGAGAGATGAGATCCAGTCAGCTCGATCCTGGGGGGGGGGGGGCTGGCTCCTGAGGGTCTGGGACGCGGTCGGGGTGTCAGTTGAAATCACCAGCCCCAGTCGAAAGTCGAGCGTGCGAAGCGAGTGGGGCGCGCCGAGGGCGGCGTGCTCGCAGAGGACGAAGCCGCCATCCGCGTGCGTCTTTCTGAGCTGGTCGAATCGCCAGAGGCAGTCGTCCTTCTCTGGCACCGTGTCGCACAGTTGCCGTGGAATCGTCAGGTAGGGGCTGCCGGTGTCGAATAGAACGGTCGCGTTTTCACTGTGGATGCGATTGCGGTGCTGGGACCGACTCCGAGAAACAACGCGAACGAGAACCGACAAAAAGAACGCAAGGGGAGCAAGCAGTGGCGAATGCGGACATTTTTCTCGGAGGGGGAAGGATTTAGCAGAAGGGAAACCCTGTTGAAGTTTACAGATGCGATGTTTTGGCCACCCAATGGGTGCATTATTGACAAGTAATATACAGGGTTTTTTTTTCGAGTGCCACATTTTAATTATGAATAACTCTGGCAAACGACAAGCTATTGACCTGAAATTTTAACTGTAGGTATACAACACTCTAAGGTTTTGTTGACAATTGGCCCCGTGAGAATCCGTTTTGAAATCCGCGAGTTACACTCGATTGCACCTTAAGCCATATTACAGTCTTTTTCGTTTTGCTGTGTGAGGAATGATTGCTTGAACTCGAGCAAACATCTCGAAATCGGCATGCAATGATAAGTACCGATACAGGGCATTCCAAAGTGGTATGGTAAAGCGTGGTTGCCCTAAAAATGACTCATCGAGTAGCAGAGAGATGCAAGCAACACGCTTTAAGCACAAGGCAGGACTGGACAGTACCATGCAAACTCAAACGAGTGCCATGCACTGGTTTCAAAACGGATTCACACGGGGCCAGTTTTCAACAAAACCTTAGAGTGTTGTCTACCTACAGTTAAAATTTCAGGCCAATAGCTTGTCGTTTGCCCGAGTTGTTCAAAATTAAAATGTGGCACTCAAAAGAAAAAACCCTGTACAAAATCGACGCCACAGACATTTTTTCCGATTTTTGACCACCTACACAAATATTTATGCGAAAAAGTAGGTTCGGTAGGCACGTTCCTTCTCAAACGGCCCAGCCCTTCCCCCCCCCCTCAAATTTCGATTTTGGGAGGGAGATTTCCCCCTTTCCTCGCACCATGAATCCGCCACTGGGAGCAAGCAACACCGCAACCGCACAATTCGAGCGTGAAGCCTCCGGAGAATGTGAGCTGAATGCAATCTAATTCCAACAAGACTGACCACTGAGCAAACACTGATTTAAACAAGATTTTTACAGTTTCATTATACAGTACCTGTGGTGCCGGACACATTCTTTGCGAGGAACCATGAAGCTGTGGGGGGGGGGCTGTGTTACCCGTCCCTATACCCACCCCAAATCAGGTTCACCTATGCATGTTGAGCTTTCATAACACATGTTTTTCTAGAGTACTAAAGAAAACACACGTACACAACTCAAAGAGCTGACCATTACGCGGACGTCGGTTGTGGCAAAGTCGAGGTGAGGCGACCTGTCCAACGTCACTTCAAGGGCCGTGTGGAGAAAGGCGCACTGGGCCAGCAGCGAGCGACCCACAGAGAAGAATCCTTTCGTCGAGTTGGCGCGGAGCCACAAGGCGAACAGACGTTGCTCTGGCCGAAGGTGCTGAAAACATACAGACGACAACAGTCGTCTCAACCTCGACCAATTTCTGTAACTGGGCGGAGGGCGGTTACCAGCCCCCGCTGTTTCTCCACCCCCCCCCCCCAAGAATTTTCCCAGCCATCCGCTGCCTGGTTTGGTTCGTCAAGGTATACTTCGAGTAACGTCCTTTTGCAAGCAGCTTGTTCAAAGTGACAAAACAAACAACACTCAAGAGTTGATGAGCACTTGTGAGACCGTTGCCGGCAGTCGACAAGCCAAAGAAGTTTTGCATTTCTGTGGCTTGGAGCCTCTGCCGAGTCGAGACGCCCAAATAGCCACTGTTGCAAAGGGGCGGTGGAATGCGTGCTCCATACGATTTGTGATTGGCACCTATAGGCTCCTACATGCAGGATTAGAAGCAATCTTTGAGACTCGTAAAAAACGACTGGAGCGCATTCTAGATGTTGACGACTTGAAGGTAACTGGACTCGCTTCCACCTATGAAGCTGAAAGCACACAACTACTCAATGATACCTGTGTAGCAAACATGCCTGTAACTGGGTCAGGCTGAGTTTTGGGGGGGGGCAGAGGAGGGGACGGTCGGTCGGAGGGACCGAGGGGGCGGGCTTCTCGGATCGTCCTTGAGTAAGCAAAGTTGGTTATTAACCACCCAGGTTTTGTAAAATCCAACAATTTTTGTTGAGAAGCGAAGTACACAAAGTTTAGGAGAGAGAGAGAGAGAGAGAGAGAGAGAGAGAGAGAGAGAGAGAGAGAGAGAGAGAGAGAGAGAGAGAGAGAGAGAGAGAGAGAGAGAGAGAGAGAGAGAGAGAGAGAGAGAGAGAGAGAGAGAGAGAGAGAGAGAGAGAGAGAGAGAGAGAGAGAGAGAGAGAGAGAGAGAGAGAGAGAGAGAGAGAGAGAGAGAGAGAGAGAGAGAGAGAGAGAGAGAGAGAGAGAGAGAGAGAGAGAGAGAGAGAGAGAGAGAGAGAGAGAGAGAGAGAGAGAGAGAGAGAGAGAGAGAGAGAGAGAGAGAGAGAGAGAGAGAGAGAGAGAGAGAGAGACAGAGAGACAAGAGTAAGAACACAGTCAATTGGTATGGGTACCGCAGTCGTATGTCTCTGTAAACGCGCGTTATGACCAGTGTGCCCCCGTCAAAGCATAACGGCATCACAAGGGAAAAAAAGCCGCCTGGGTCTGATAGCTCAACCGCATTGCATGTTATTGCCCGAGTAACATCCATAGTTGCTGTTGATATTGGCAAACAAAATTGATATTGATGTTTGTTATTGTTGAAGCTACATGTGTAGATGATATATCACATCAATGATGCAATGCCATGCAATGACAGTTCGGCGCCACATTCGGGGTCGTCGTTGCGCTCCCTTGTCAGTTCGTTGGACCGCCGCAGAAGCCAGCGCTGCAAAGGAGAAAGCATTCACGTCATTGTAGTTCTTCACGTAATCCACATATATTGGCCAGGCAACCACTATTGTGCTGGATTAGGATTTGCTTTGGCAAGAAGGCGAAGGGTATGTTCAATCTCAGACAAATAAATCGACGTCAACTTTGTTTTTTTTTTTGAAAGTAGATATGGTATTCGAATCACCGCCCCTGGAGGGATTGTTTTGTGCCTACTACCCTAAAGCGTTCATGTGCAAAACGCAGTTATCTGCACAAAATATTGGCGATTTTCACGTCCGAATGGTGCAGAATTTTGACATATTGCCTACCAATATTAGGAGAAGTGAATCATTAGACATGAAAATTCATCAGGAAAATCCTGAGATAAAAGGGTCAACGTATTCTGCTGGATGCAGATGACTGTTTTTGGTCAAAAATGGGTATCAATATGGTTTAAGCAGTGTTATTTTGCGTTTTATGGTCAAATAACATTGAGAAACACTGAGAAACACCCAACATGTACTCACTTTTATCGTTTTAGACAGTGTGAAAATTACCTTGGGAAAATTCTGGGTGGCGGTTGAAGGTGGGTCTGTGCGTGTTGAAAAAACTGTGGAGGCCCTACGCCCCGCCCCCCCCCACACACACACACGCACCCAGCTACAGGTATGACTCACACGCAGCGGAGATGCTGAAGGCTTGCCGATTATTCTGAATGGGGCGTAAGACGTCGCGTCGCAGGCATCGTTCTCCCCAAGGCCCAATCCCCATGATTTGCCAATCACGGTCAGAGGGTTGCTGGTCCTGTGCTGGCACGTCGTGAACGTGAACAAAGAGTTGAACTGTACCTGCGTCGTGGGTTAGAAACTACTTTGTACAGGGTGGCCCACCGTTCTCGCTCCAACTTTGGCCCCTCACCATTCCTGCGTCCGGTGGCCGATTGCTCCCAAATTGTAACATGTGGTGCAACAAACGGTTAGTTAAATACCTGCAAAGTTTGAGCAGCTTTCAAAAGAAATGATTTTGCGTTAGAAAGTTTTGCGTAATTCCCGTAACGCATACTGGTTCTTACGGTAACACGCGAAACGAATTTGTTTTTTGATTGCGCTGTTTTCTAAAAGATGACCGAAAGTTTGCGGCTCTCTCTCAACCATAAAAGTTTATTCCGAGACGAAAAATGCGAGGGAAACAGTCAGACCTCTAAAAAAGCTGTCTTGTTGCCCAAATGTCGTTGCTAAAAAAGGTTTCCCACTGGTCTGACATCACCGCTGTCTTAACACGACGGTGCTGTTGCCCACGGGTGTCCCTAATTTAATGACCAATGATTAATGATTTATGATCGCTGAATGTACGGTAATGGTGGTGTTCAAAATTGTTCACAGTCCCCAATTAAGGATCAGAGATTTAAAGATTTTAAGGATCGCATATTTAAGGATTTTAAGGATCGCATGTTTCAAGTGTGTTTTCTGGTGTGGAGGCTAGATTGGGTGTCGCTCTGGCAGGAATGTAAGGAGACGCTTTTCCAAGCATGAGTAGTGAACGTCAAGCAGTGAACACCGACCAGACAGACTGGGACAGACGAGACTACAAGCGGGTACATTGGCATTATTGGAGGGAGCCCGGCCCGGGGGGGTTTACGGTAGCTACCAAAACAGGGCGTACACGATTGTGAAGTTCATTACTCTAACCCCAATTTTGCGCTGAAACCGAAATACATTACAGTTGTAGTAATAGTAATAATAATCACTATCCATGATCATGAAGTTTCATGCGGTGTTGAAACCGGGCCCTGTAGTGCCGCTCACTATTTTTTTTTTGCATTGGAGCATACCTGTAACTCTGTCTGCTTTGTATGTACAATGTAGTTCGATGTTCGTTAGTATATACAGTCAATTGTGTAAATAAAATCTGCAATCGGCACGATCGAGTCGGCTCGCGGCCGGCTCGATCACCCTTATAAGATCGTGCCGCTGCGAGCCGCATGTTGAAGGATAGGCCTGCCATCCCACCCACTCAGTCGCTACGAGCCGCGCTCGCGCCGCGGGAGTGCGTAGATTGCCGAGTGGGCCGCGGCGCCTTGTCCATTCTCCCACGCCCACCGCCTCCCTCCCTCCCAACTGCTGGCCGCTACGACGCTCGGTCCTGCAACACACGTTGTGTGTGTTACATGGCAAACGTAAGACACTGCGTGTATGACTCCCGCGGCGCGAGCGCCGCTCGTCGTGGCTGAGTGGGCGGGATGGCAGGCCTATCCTTCACCATGCGGCTCGCAGCGGCTCGATTCTATAAGGGGGATCGAGCCGGCCGCGAGCCGACTCGAAAGTCGATTTTATTTACAAAATTGACTGTACATGATGTTCGATCGCTTCGAAAATGATTTATTCTTTGTGGCATACAATAGCAACACTTTAGACATGTCGACTTATCCTCCAACACTCCAAATCACGCGATCTTTAAATTACCGATCCTTAAAGCAGTCATTAAATTAGGGAGGGACACCGCGCCATTTGACCCAGGCGCTGACGTTGTTACCTTCCCCATCGCCACAAACACAGCAACCAAACGAGACCGAGCCAACATGCGAAAAATGAGAAAATTTGATTCGGTTTTCAAATATGTTAAAATCGAAAATGTGCAATACCGTACATTTGACGATCATTAATCATTAATCATTATCATTAAATTAGGGACACCCGTTGCCCACAACGTACGCGAGGTGAAGAACTGGCTGAACGAAACGTTTTCTGGCCGTCTGCTTGGCCGCGGTGGCTTGGTCGACTGGCCACCGAGGTCGCCAGACCTGACTCCAATCGACTTTTCGGTTTGGGGGATCGTCAAAGACGTTGTTTACTTGCAGCGCTGCTCAAACGTCGAAGAGCTAAAGGAGGCGATAGAAAACGCGTTCGCCCACTTTGACGCTGAATTGTGCTCGAAGATTTGCCGTTCCGTCGCGGACCGCTGTGAAAAAAGCATCGCTGTAGGCGGCGGAAACTTTGAAAACCGGTGATTTGGTGTACAAACAAATAAAGGGTCATTCCCTTGGCGGATTCTAATGAAACTTTGCAGCATTTAACTAACGGTTTGCAGCACCACATGTTAAAATTTTGGAACAATCGGCTACCGGGCGCAGGACTGTTGAGCGGCCAAAGTTGGGGCGAGAACGGTTGGCCACCCTGTATATTAGGTTTTTATACAGGCGAAGCAGTCGCAACAGAGGTGTAACTGGCCATCGAAGCTGAGGGGGGGGGGGGTGAATCTGGGATTTTTCAAAAGTCGCTGGGGGGGACCTGCAAATTTGATACAATTTCTCTTTTTCCAGCCTCAATAATGACCTAGAAAATGCTTTGTGAATGCTGAAAACACAGCGCCGCAGGCAAAAATTTGTGAATGTTTGGACAAAAACGCGCTTCAGTGACTCTAAAATTGGTCAGTTGGAGCAAAAAACAGCGCCGCAGGCAAAATTTGGTGATTTTTTGGCCGAAAACGCGCCGAAAAGGCTCCAAAATGGTCTGTATGTGCGTCAAATACAGCGCCGCACCGCAGGCGAAATTTTTGACATTTGTACCATAAATGCTGCTCACAGGCCTGGAAAACACCTTGGGAAGTATGAGAAACACAATTAAGCCATAGGGGTAACCTGCAGTCAGTGCAGGATTGACTAAAGCTGGGGGGAGGTGGTCCTACTATTCGTGCAGGATTGACCAAAGCTGAGGGGGGGGGGGGTGAACGCTACCTACACCCTACCCAGTTACACCTATGAGTCGCAATAATGTGTCTCTGTCGTTTGCCAACTTTGCAATGCGGAACCGACCACTATCGATGGCGACGAAGAGCCGTCTGCCTCCGATTTCGAGCCAAATGTGAACTTTGTCACCATCGGCGCAGACCGGATGGACGTCGAGGGAACGATGGCGAGACGCTGAGTGGTTGTTGTTGTTGGATTTGGGGCCGTCAGGAGGTCGTCAATGGCCCATGGTAGCACACCCATCTCCATGACGCCATCCCGTCTAGAACTGCAGAAACAGCCAAAGACATTCGGAAGAACGCCATCAGTAATCTAGGGCAGCGACGGCGCGAGAGAATCCACCAAATGGAAGTCCTCGACATACCTGTAACCGGGTCTGGAAGAGTGGGGGGGGGGGTTTAAATGGCCGAATTCTGGGGGGGTGTCTGAAGCAAAAAGTGGGGGGTAGCCGGCCATTTTTGAGTTACTAGAGGCGCGAGCGGCCGTCGGCCGCCCTGTGTACATTAAGGAATAAAGCAACTGATTTAGCATATGATGGTCGACATGATCATGCTGTGCAAGCAGGTGCGTGATGGGCGTTCACACCATTGACAGTCGGTGGCACCAAATTCACTGCTGCTCTGTTGATCGCGATGGGCATTCACCCCGTTGACAGTTGGTGGCACCAAATTCACTGCTGCTCTGTTGATCGTGATGGGCGTTCACCCCGTTGACACTTGGTGGCGCCAAATTCACTGCTCCTCTGTTGATCGTGATGGGCGTTCACCCCGTTGACAGAAATTGGCCCAAATTCTGTGCTCCTCTGTGTGAGCGTGTGTGCGTGCGTGCGTGCGTGCGTGCGTGCGTGCGTGCGTGCGTGCGTGCATGCGTGCGTGCGTGCACGTGCGTGCGTGCGTGTACGTGCGTGCGTGTACGTGCGTGCGTGTACGTGCGTCGTGTGTGCGTGCGTGCGTGCGTGTACGTATGTGCGTGCGAGCGTGTTGACAGTTGACAGTTGGTACTTGGTAGTGCCAAATTCACTGCTGCTCTGTTGATCGTGATGGGCGTTCACCCTGTTGGCAGTTGCTGGCGCCAAATTCACTGCTGCTCTGTTGATCGTGAGGGCGTGCACCCTGTTGACAGAAATTGGCCCAAATTCTGTGCTCCTCTGTGCGAGCGTGTGTGCGTGCGTGCGTGCGTGCGAGCGAGCGAGCGAGCGTGCGTGCGTCCGTGCCTGCACGTGCGTGCGTGCGTGTACGTGCGTCTTGCGTGCGTGCATGCATGTTGACAGTTGGTAGTGCCAAATTCACTGCTGCTCTGTTAATCGCGATGGGCGTTCACCATGGTGGGCAGGATACAATGTACCACACTTACAGTATACATTTGCATAATTATGCGGGAGCACGTCCCCCAGAGTGGCTGTCCCCTTTCGACATAAGCCTGTGCGTGCGTGCATGCATGTATATATCCATATATCCATATATATATATATATATATATATATATATATATATATATATATATATATATATCGTGCGTGCGTGCGTGCGTGCCAATGCGCGCGCGCGTGCATGTGTGCTTGCATGCATGCGTTGCCACCCATACAGTGCTCGTGACGTCTAGCCGAGTCATTTGATATGTAATTCATCAATGCGCAGTTCATTTTCCATTTTCCAATTAGGCAAGATATAATGTACCACACTTACAGTATTTTTTTTTCAAAAAGCACTTGGGGCTTACACCCACCCACTCCCCGAAGGGAGGCACTTGGCCCAGCTAGTTTAGCGTTGCCGCTTTTAGCAGTGACCTGCTGCAAAAAGGTGTCAACTGACCACGCAACATCACCCATGTGGGTGAAATTGCGAAATTGTAAATTGGCATAATTTGCATAATTTCATATGCATAATTATGCGGGAGCATGTGCAAATGACTCGTGACGTCGAGGCGAGTCTTTTGATATGCAATTCATCCATGTGCAATTCGTTTGGTAGTGTTAATCTGTGCTGCAAACTTAAAAAATGCGCCATAACTACGGTATGAATTTGCATATCAAAAATCGACCTTGCCCACGACCATCTCGGGGTCGCGAGCATTCGATCGAGCCATCGCGCGTCCACGTACGTCAAGCGGTTCGCGAGTTTACTCGAAACATACATACACACACACATACACGTGCACGCGGCGCATTTGTAAGTAGACTAGAGGCGCGCGCGGCCTTCGGCCGCCATTAAGGCACGAAGCAATTGATTTCGCATATGACGTCGAAGTGATGATAATGCGCAAGGATATGCGTAGCTTTGTCTTTTGCATGTGCGGGCGAATGTTCCTTAGGACAGTTGTCAGCATTGAGGGACCCAAACTCCATGCTCCCCCTTTGTCCATGGGGGCGTGCACCCCATTGACAGAAACTGGCCCAAATTCTGAGTACCTCTTTTTATCGTGAGGGCGTGCACCCCACTGACAGAAATTGGCCCAAATTCAGTGTTCCTCTGTTGATCGTGAAGTCATGCACCCCGTTGACAGAAACTGGCCCAAATTCTGTGCTCCTCTGTGCGTGCGTACATGCGCGTGTGTGCGTATGTGCGTGCGTGTGTGCTTGCGTGAGTGCGTGCGTGCGTGCGTGCGTGCGTGCGTGCGGGCGTCCGTGTATGTGCGTGCGTGTGTGCGTGCGCGTGCGTGCGTGCGTGCGTGCGTGCGCGCGTGCGTGCGTGCGTGCGCGCACTCCCGTGCGTGCGTGCATGCACTCCAGTGCGTGCGTGCGTGCGCGTGCATGTGTGTGTGCGTGCGTACGTGCGTGCGTGCGTACGTGCGTGCGTACGTGCGTGCGTGCGTACATGCGTGCGTGCACTCGCGTGCGTGCGTGCGTTCACTCCCCGGCATGCGTGCGTGCATTCGTGCACGCGCGTGCTCTCGCGCGCTTGCTGACGCGCGTGCGTGCGTGCGTGCGTGCGTGCGTGCGTGCGTGCGTGCGTGCGTGCGTGCGTGCGTGCGTGCGTGCGTGCGTGCGTGCGTGCATGTACGTGCGTGCATGTACGTGCGTGCATGCGTGCGCGTGCGTGCGCGCGTGCGTGCATGCGTGCATGCGTGCGTGCGTGCGTGTATGTGCGCACTCCCGTGCATGCATGCGCGTACTCTTGTGCATGCGTGCGTGCACTCCAGTGCGTGCGTGCGCGTGCGTGCGTGCGTGCGTGCGTGCATGTGTGCGTACGTGCGTGCGTGTGTGCGTGCGTGCGTGCGTGCGTGCGTGCGTGCGTGCACGTGCGTGCATACGTGCACGTGCGTGCACTCCTGTGCATGCATACGCGCGTGCGTGCGTGCATGAGTGCGTGCGTGCGTGCGTGCGTGCGTGTGTGCGTGCGTGCGTGCGTGCATGTACGTGCATGCGTGTACGTGCATGCGTGCGTATGTGCATGCGTGCGTGCACGTGCATGTGTGCGTGCATGCTGCGTGCGTGCGCGTGCGTGCGTGCGTGCGTGCACGCTCTCCCATGCGTGCGTGTGCGCACTCCCATGCGTGCGTGCACGCACTCCCATGCGTGCGTGCGTGCACTCCAGTGCGTGCGTGCGTGCGTGCGTGCGCGTGTGTGCACGTGCGTGCGTGCGTGCATGCGTGTGTGCACGTGCGTGCGTGCATGTGTGCATACGTGCGTGCGTGCGTACGTGCGTGCGTGCGTGCCTGTGTGCACGTGCGTGCATACGTGCACGTGCGTGCACTCCCTTGCGTGCGTACGCGCGTGCGTGCGTGCGTGCATGTACGTGCGTGCACTCCCATGCGTGCGTGCATGTGTGCACTCCCGTGCATGCTTGCGTGTGTGGTGCGTGCGTGCGTGCATGCGTGCGTGCGTGCGTGCGTGCATGCGTGCGTGCGTGCGTGCGGGCGTCCGTGTACGTGCATGTGTGCGTGCGTGCGTGCACTCCCATGCGTGCATGGGCGTGCACTCCTGTGATTGCGTGCGGGCGTGCGTGTACGTGCGTGCGTGCGTGTGTATGTGCGTGCGTCCGTGTACGTGCATATGTATGTGCATACGTGCGTGCGTGCGTGCGTGCGTGCGTGCGTGCGTGCGTGCGTGCGTGCGTGCGTGCGTGCGTGCGTGCGTGCGTGCGTGCGTGCTTGTGTGCGTGCGCGCGCGCGGGCGTGCGTGCGTGCGTGCATGCGTGCGTGCATGCACCTTCGTGCGTGCGTGCGTGCACGTGCGTGCGTGCGTGCGTGCATGCGTGCGTGCATGCACCTTCGTGCGTGCGTGCGTGCGTGCGTGCGTGCGTGCGTGCGTGCATGCGTGCGTGCATGCACCTTCGTGCGTGCATGCGTGCATGCGTGCACTCCCGTGCGTGCGTGCACGCATGGGTGCGTGCGAGCATGTGTGTGCGTGCGTGCGCGCGTGCGTGCGTGCGTGCGCGTGTGTGCATGTGTGCCTGAGCCTAAGCCTATGGCAAAGCCTGAGCCACATCAAAGAATATTATTTCGGTGTGCACCTCTGCCATTGTCTCCTCCAAAGAGGGTCTGCCCGCTCAATCGCGATAAATTTGCACATTTGTAAAAAAAAATCGACCTTGCCCATGACCATCTCGGGGTCGCGAGGATTCGATCGAGCCATCGCACGTGCACGTACGTCAAGCGGTTCGCGAGTTTACTCGAAACAAACATACAAACAAACCCGTGCGCGCGGCGCATTTGTAAGTAGATGCGTACATGGGTGCACATGCGTGCACGCCCGTGCGTGCGCGCGTGAGCGCGTGCGTGCGTGCGTGCCTGCGTGCCTGCATGCGTGCGTGCACTCCCGTGCGTGCGTGCCTGCGTGCGTGCGTGCGTACGTGCGTGCGTGCGTGCGTGCGTGCGTGCACGTGTGTGCGTGCGTTCGTGCGTGTGCGTGCGTGCGTGCGTGCGTACGTGCTTGCGTGCCTGCACGCGTTCTGGAAGTTTCCCAATTTGGCAAGCTATGTACAGTACAATGTACAATGTACCACAACTACAGTACCCATTTGCATAATCGTGCATAAGCATGCGCAAATGACTCGCGATGTCGAGGCGAGTCGTTTGATATGCCATTCGTCCATGTGCATTTTGTTTGGTAGTGTTAATCGGTGCTGCAACATTTGAAAATGCGCCGTAACTACTGTATAAATTTGCATATCAAAAATCGACCTTGCCCATGACCATCTCGGGGTCGCCAGGATTCGATCGAGCCATAGCGCGTACACGAAAGTCAAGCGGTTCGCGAGTTTACTCGAAGCATACAAACATACAAACATACAAACATACACGTGCGCGCGGCGCATTTGTAAGTAGATACTGGTACTTTTTGGTCAAAAAATGGCCAAATGGGTATAAATAGGGTCTAAACACTGTTATTTAGCTGTTTTATGGTCATATAACACTGAAAAGCACTGAAATACACCAACATTTACCTACTCACTTTTATCGTTTTAGACTGAGTGAAAATTCCTTGGGAAAATTCTGGGGGGGGAGGGTTCGGGGGGGGGGGTGATTTGGTAAAATTCAGCGGAGCTCCCAACCCCCCGCCCACCCCCCCCCCCCCCCCCCCAGTTACAGGTATGGTCCTCGATCTAGTGACTCAATCAAGAGTCGAACCCAGACCCGTGCGCGCTCGCAAAAGGCCGATTCTGCTGTGCTTTGCGGTGTTGGGTGTTGGTTAAATGGCCACCAAAACCAATGGTATACAAAGAAGGGTAAAAGGAGTCAACAGCTTCCTGAGAAGCCGCTACTCAGCGCCCAGCTTGGAATGGTTGCAGTGCAGGCGACGGCTGGTCAATCTCGGATGGAATGTGCAGGCCTTTTCCCGAGGCGTACCGAGAGGCGCAGGCCCCCACTGGTTCGACGACCTGCGCCTTCTGCCGGTTGAAGTTCAGCCGGGCACTGGTCAAAGCCGAAATCACCACGAGAGCAGACACACGCGTCATTTTACTTGCACACATGTAGAAGCGCCGTTTTTCTTGGGTGCTAACCCGCGTGCGCTGAATTCAATGAAAGCTGTCAGATATTCATGGCGCGTGCGCGCGTGCGTACGTGCGGCTATGTTCGGTCATTTGTGCCTCTGACTGAAAGACCGTGGAGATACCACAATGGAAAATTCTAAGGTACAATGTAAATGGGCCATTAAAGGTCTAGAGCCTCCCTCAAACCAGCACCAACACAAGTCTCGAGAACACTACCTGTGTGCAGAACGGAAATGTGACGTGTGATGTATCTATATGTTCCTATCGCGTTTACCTGCCGATCCCACTGCAAGACAGCAAAGCTCTTGTACGAGCCAGCAACGGACACTGAGTCGCAGTCTCATTACTTCCCCATGTGCAGGCACTGGCAGACATCTAAACAAAGCGTGTGATGACAACCAGGCAGGTATGTACGTACCTATGTACAGGGTGGGCCGCCGATCTCTATCCAACTTTGCCCGCTTCTCATTCTTCCGTCCGTTGGCCGATCGTTCTCAAATTTTAATATGTTATGCGACAATCCTTTGCTTAGATACTTGCAAAGTTTCATTCAAATCCGCCAAGGGAATCACCGTTTATTTGTCCGTACGCCAATTCATCGGTTTTCAAAGTTGCCACCGGCTACAGAGATGCACTTTACGCAGCGGTCTGCGACAGAACGACAAATGTTTGAGCAGAACTCAACGTCGAAGTGGGCGAACGCGTTTTCCATCGCCTCCTTCAGCTCTTCGACGTTTGAGCAGCGCTGCGAGTAAACAATGTCTTTGCCGCTGGACCGCTGGACGATTTGCAGCACCGAACTGTGGGTGCAAGTTTTCCAGTCCGGAAAGCGTTTCTTCAGGCGTCGGACTGTTTCCCTCGCATTTTGCGTCTCGTAATAAACTTTTACGGCATTAACTCGATGCTCGAGAATGAGATCCATATCTTCACAAACGGTGCACCACAAAAACAAATAGTTTCGCGCGCTACAGTACAAAATCGGCATGGGTTACGGTAATTGCGCATAATTTCTTTATTTTATTTTGAAGGCGGCTGAAACTTTGCAAGTATCTAAGCAAAGGATTGTCGCATAACATATTAAAATTTGAGAACAATCGGCCAACGGACGGAGAAATGGCAAGCGGGCAAAGTTGGACAGAGATCGGTGGCCCACCCTGTCCTGTACATATGTGTTGCATGGTACATGTTGGCCAACAAATTGGTGGCTCGTGCCGCGCCGTGCCAGGGTGGTGGGCGGGCCGGACCGGGCATGAATTTCCGGGCCCGTTTCGTTCTCCACAGGCTTGACTTGTCAACAGCATTGAAACTGAATGCAATTCTTAAACTTTGACACTCCCAAAATCCGTCAAAAGCCCCATTCAACTCCTACACATCCCCACAATCTTCTTGTCATTTTCAATGTGAAATCACTCAAAATGGACTTCTTCTTCTGAGCATCCTTTATTTCGTTTGTTGGTTGGCAGGCGCGCGGCCGAATAGACAGTAGAGTGAGTGAGGAGTGTAGGTGTGGGCTGTGGGTGGGCGTTGCTCTCAAGAGACAAAGGGCCGGGTGCGCGCATGCGCGTGGGTGCTTGCATGTACTGGAAAAGTACTCTGCATTGTGCTTAGTAGTAGACGCAGAGTATTTGAGCCTCCAAAAGTTCTCATCAATCACCACTTGGCTGTTCGGTAGTGGTTGAGAGGCGCGTAAAGCAAAAGAGCGAAGAGTGGGGAAAAAGCTTCAAGAACAGCAATAACTACCGTAGCTGTGGCAAGTGGCAAGTTGCACGCAGCTGGCTATGAGGCTCGCCGCTCCCGTTCTGGCGCTTTTGCTGCTCGCAGCAGCCAGCTCACCGACACAAGAGCCAAGCCGACGCGTCAAGAACAGCCTAAGGCTCGTACAATTTCGATGCCAAGATCTTGGCAAAGCCGATGCTTGGCAAGCCTGCGTCCGGCGGTTGAGACGAGAGTGCCGAGCCAGGGACGCTCAGAGGAGGAGCTTTATCTGCAGGCGGCTAAAGGAAATCCCGAAAAGACACCTGCGAAAGGCACCAACCAACGCAGGTTCGTGGGTCACTGTTGATTGCAAATCAGATGGAGTATAGAGTAGCAGAGACAACGCAGAGCGGACAGGGCCAACGTGCGGCTGGCGGTGCAGACAGCATTCATTTGCATGCAGAGCGCTCTTCATCCGCGACGTGCACTCGTTCACTTGCAGTTGTATGTAATTACCGAATCCAAATGTACATGCATCCAATGACAGCATGAACACTTCTGAAAAATTAGTAATAGAATGCAACAATTTTTTTTTCACCTGGTAGTATTCCAAGCAGCTTAAGATGCAACCAAAAGGCGACTAGGCTTCTCCAACAAAGTTGCAGACAAATTTAACTCCGTTTTGCAGCTGCGGCATCCCTTTATTCGCAACCGCTACACTCCTTTCAGTCATTTATCCCATTAAGAGAGTGTCAGTGCGCACCATACAAGAGCCAGCAATAGAGATGCAGAGCTTTCTGAAACGGCAAATCACGTACAGTACGCATTAAAGACACACACGGGAAAACCGGTTGTTTTAGAAGTTACGCTCCGATCGCCAAAGGTGACTCTCGGGAACGATCGACGCAACTCGAATCGTGCCGCCCGACGGAAAGCCGAGTCAAGGAGGTTGTCCGGAGGGCATTCCCGCAGTGTGGACAGGATTGAGTCGAGAGGACGCGCTCGCACCACCACCACCAACAACAACAATAGACGAAGGAGTGGGACCAGTTGGAACGGTTGGAACGAATGGGACGGATGGGAGAACCGAAGTCGCGAAAGGGCCCGGAGACCAAACTCCAGGTCGCTGACCAGGCTCCCACCGCCAGCATACACACCAGGCCAATACCATCGATCATACAGTATTCCCGGAGCTCGTATGCATACAGTAGAATGTACCAAATACACAAGTACACATCCATACCTCAACCGAATATGTACACATGCACTGTATGCAGCCGAGGAACAGACCAACGAATCAAAATTAGACACTCGTGGTCAAAGAGAACACTCCCACAGTCATAAGAATTTAGGGGTGGACGAGGCCATTCAAAGAAAGGCAACAGATCAAGGACCGAATCGAGCCAGAAGATAGCCGATGCTCGAATGGAGCAGCTGAATCTCAGGTTACTTCCTTTCTACTCTTTTCGCTGTCGAAGTTTCCAAGACTGCATAGGAAAACACGAAGTGCTGTATGGCTGCAGAGTGTGCGCGTGCTCTTGGTTGAATAATTTATTTTGTAGTGTTTTTTTTGGAGAATGAGTTGTAGTTCAAAGCCTAATGTACGTTTGGCACACCATTAATTTTTAATGGGGTACCTGTGCACGAGAACGTAGTAACTGTAATATACGTGCTGACTGTTCTTTGCCCATGTAACGTTTATGTCCATTGCGTAAAGTATACTTATCGCACCCTTTGGCACTCTTGGAAGGTTCGCCATTGGAGAATGGGCGCTGTTGAAAGATTTTCAGAATGTATATTTTCTGGTCGAGATCAGACGTTGTGGTTTTGCAGACTCGAAAATCGCGCTGAGCAGCTTGTGAAGGAGAAACGCGAAGTGCAGCGATCAATAGTCAAGCCAGCACCCGTTGTCAAGAAGCCTGGCGCAAAAGAGGTCACCACGGAGATGGAAATCAACGACCATTACCATTATTTTGCCGGTACTGTCAACAGATTCTCGACTGACACACAAACGAACAGACCTACAGTACAGAGAACACAAATTTCTAGGTGACATCGACTTGACCGAAGCGCAAGCCGACGCTATAGAAGAGGAGCTGAACGAATACGAGGATTCTTCGCGTAACTCAAGAAGGAGGAGAGCCAAACGAAAGGCTTGTTCACAATTGTGTTGCTATAGAAGCCGAACTTGAATAGGTACCAATTATCGTAGAGACGGAACAGGTTCTGATTGCCTACGACGTAGAAGCATACGAAGTAATCATTAGCATCTTATGGATTGGCCATTAGGCCATGGGGCAGTAGTGGGGTCTCAAAAAGACTGTGTGAGCCGCACACACTGTAAGCGTTCTCACGATTTCACGTTTGTAGCAAGTTTGTGTATTCCGACGAGTTCACATTGGAGTCTTGCTTGAAGCAAAACATAGGTACACACATACCGCTATGTACCATCTGTACACGTTTACATGCACCTGTACTGTACGAAAACTACAGTGTATGTATGGTTCGCCACAGCACACGGACCGAGCTGGAATTTCAGGTGGGCTCCACTGCGATCTACCAAACGTGGGGCGCATCCGCCATACCGTACACGTTCGACTCATCGCTGGGTTCCGCCGAGAGAGACGTCGTCAAGGACGCCCTGCACATCTGGGAGCGGAACACCTGCGTGCGATTCAGAGAGCAGCGCAACCCTAGTGTAGGGGACTTCCTGGAGTTCTACTCGGGCAGGGGCTGCAGCAGCTTCGTCGGCAAAGTCGGAGGGAGACAGGTGAACAGAGGCTAGAAACAGAGCACTCCAGTAGTGCCTTGCCATTCGTCACTCCCGGGTAAACAGAGGTTTGTATTGGAGAATCTCCGTTAGGGGTTGTCAACTTCTGGTGAACGAACGGGCCAACGCTGTGTTGTGTACTTGTCAGTGTCACGGTCCCTTCTTCACGGACCAATGGAGCACCCTGAGACTATGACTCAAAACCCTAAGCGAATCTGCAATTGCAGCGAATCTCGTTGGGCGCCGGTTGCGCCAGGGTGGGCATCGCCTCGCACGAGATTGGTCACGCACTGGGCTTCTTTCACGAGCAGGCCCGACCCGACCAAGACCGATACGTCGACGTCCAGTGGGAGAATATCGACGTCAGCAGGTACGGTAATCGAATATTTAAATCACGCCAAAAGTACTGTAGCGCACATGTATTCTACAGTGTACTCTGCATGTCAGTACCGTAAATCCCGTGATAGGGCCCTCGGTCACTAGGTATGTTTGCCACCTCTCTGTACATGGGGAAAGGCTGTATTGGTGGGGGGGAAAGAGAGGCACAACTGGACGACTTACTATGCGCATATGGTTACGGTACAGACTGCACGGTATAGACTGCATCTTTCAACGAGTGCTGCTCCCCCTTTTAGGTGGTCCAACTTTCTGCCCCTGAAGCAGCGAGAGGTCAACGACTATGGTTACGACTACGATTACGGCAGCGTAATGCACTACGGACCGTTCTCCTTCGCCAAGGAGAAATCGAAGGCGACGCTTAGAACGCTGGACCGCAACTATCAGGACACCATTGGCCAACGGGAGAAACCCTCCTTTGTCGACTTTGCGCAGGTGCCAATTTGCAGACGATTTTTTTAATATGTTTTAATTCAATAATCTGGAAGGAAATGTACCTGTAGAAACGTTCTAGATGAACTCTCGCTACTGCTCGAGTCAGTGCCCGTCTTCCCTGTCCTGCGTGAACGGCGGCTACACCGACCCCAATGACTGTATCAACTGCAAGTGCCCTGAAGGATTTGGTACGCGCCTGCGCGCTTTACAGTTTTGAAAGTCGCCCACCTATAAGTATCCTGCTGAGTCGCACAGAGCAGTAACTGTGAGTGGGTTGTTTCTTTCTTTTTTTTTTGGTGGGGGGGGGGGGGTTGGGGTTGCCGAGAAATACTAATGTGCGGCTTTTTGCCTTGTCACCTTCCAGTGTCACCCAAAATATCGCAAAATACATAGAAGCTGTTTAGCACCCATTTTTTGACAAAAGGCACCAATTCAAACAATATTTTGGGTGCATATTTTATTCTAGACTCAGGGCACCCCCCCCCCCCCCCTTGTGCATCCGACCCACCTTTCCTCTAGGGGGGGGGTCTATGTTAAATAATACTGTTTTTAAAAATGATTGCCAAGTTTAAATGTTTGAGGCGGAAAGTTCTGCGACAACGCCCAGGACAGCTCGGCCAGTTGTGGCGGCGTCGTTTACGCATCCGACGACAGTGAGAAGATTGAGTCGCCACGATATCCGAAGCGCTTTCGAAAAGGAGACGACTGCCACTGGGTTATAAAGACAGAGCCGGGACACAAGGTGGTCTTGCTTGGCTCTATTAGAATTGCAACGGCTTGTCGGACACGTTTACATACCAAGATTGGATTCAATTCGAATTCAACATGAATTTAATTCGCCTCCTTTCTTTTTCAGGTTTTTCTCAAGTTTGAAAACACGTTCGACCTCGACTGCCAGACGACTTGCGAAGAAAGCTACGTCGAAGTCAAGACTGGGAAGGACTTTAGGATGACAGGGCAAAGGTTGAACACGAGCTCAAGTGCTAATTTTTGCGAGTAATGATTAGCTCAACCCCAGCTTCTCACAGATTCTGCTGTCAGACGGGACCGGACACCACGTTCGAATCCCAAGACGAGACCCTGGTCGTCATTTTCAAAGGACACGGCGCTAGGGGTCGAGGATTCCAAGCCAGCTACTGGACCGGTACACGTCTCTTTCAACCTTTTTATTTGCAGGGTCAGACAAGAATTAATAAAATTTCAGATTACGGGGGCGTGGTGACGACGCGAAGTCCGCTGCCGCGACCATCAATTCGGACGCGACGCACCACGCGCCGACCCCGGACAACCCGCAGAGCCCGGAAGACGACGCCGAAACCCTGGCCGACGCTGCCACCCCTGAAACCGTTTACTTTCCCGCCGCCAAAACCCATCGAGCCCGTCCACAACGGATTCTTGCTGGGATTGGGATCGCTGATCGCGAATGGAGTGTTGGGCGGTGAGCGTTTACGATGGTGTGCCGTACAATATTTGTGTCAAAACTGGTTGGGTTGAACACATTTTAAGTTAAAGGATTAAGTTAAGGTTCATTTAGTTTATGTTTAAGGATAAGTTTACGAAAAAGGATGCCTGTCTGTAGTTAAAAAGCTACCGTAAACCTTATAATTAGCTCCCCCTATAATTATTCCCGCCCTATAATTTAGGTATACACCCTCCTAAGACCACATTGAGTTAATAAGCACCCCCCTATAATTACGCCCCCTCCCTAAATGAACCATCGTCTGAAAGACAGAATTTTTCATGTCTGGGTGTATGTATGGTCGCGTACGTGTATGTATGTACATGTATGTGCATGTGAGACTGAGAGTGTGTTAGGGTGTACCAACGTGTGTGCACAGCGCCTTTTTCCCTTAAAAATCGCCTCCACGCGCCTTTCCGCCCATTAATTATTAATCAGCCCCCTATAATTAGCCCCCCCCCCCCCCGGGGGGGGGGCTAATTATAGGGTTTACGGTATGTGTTTAACTCGACCCGCACACTTTTTAAACGTCGCCGAGAGCCTAACTTTGTGGAGCGCGATCTATTGATGGTCGCGCCTGTTACTTTTAAAATAAATTACGGCATTTGGATACAACACTGATTTATCATTTTACTTTAGCTACATTCGGCGGAGGAGGGGGAGGCGGCCACATAAACACAGGTGAGAATTGTACTATGACAACGCTCGCGCTTACATACATTTTGTTTGCCTCATTTACACGTACCTCGCTGACGTCAGCTCACTAAGCTTCAATACGTGCTGCATATGCCTAAAACCGCACCAAAACTAGACATTCTACGGCTATGGCTGAAGGTGATTGGTTGCTTACTGGGACAGAAATTTAGGTATAGATGTCGGCGGAAATTCCGCCGTCAGGGACCTTCCGTTCTTCGACAAAGTTCGGGCTTTGGGCTCCCTGTCCGTGACGCTCAAACCAAGGACGGGTCTGCATCGCGTCCACATTGAGGTGTGTTTATTCACCAACTTGCAACAGAACCATAAACTGCTTCTGCCTCGTTTTCAAAGAGGGATAACGATGCAGAAGCAGTTGCATTTTTTGAACTAAAAGAAATGGCTTAAAAATAGAACTGCTTCTGCCTCGTTTTCCTTTGAAAAGCAAAGCTTGGTGCAGTGTCAAACTTTGGTGCAGCCAGTTGGCATGGCAACGGGCATGCACGTCGTATGAAATGGTTTACTTGAAATGGTTTGCTTGAAAAACAGCTGGAATAATTGACCACGTTCTGAATGGCTGCACTGGTGGAGGGGGTGGGGGCACTTACAGGCTGGAGGGGAGGCCTCTGCGAGTGTCGCCTATCCTCTCAGGATTTGCGGCAGGCAGGTACAACGCTGGAGGGGGGGGGAGATTGCAATGCACCAACTTACTATGTATACAGTACCGCTTCCAAATTGCGCAGGCCAACACGGTGGAGCGCGTGCATGGGGTGTCGACGCGCGTCTCGGCGGACGGCTGGCTTGAGTTGGGCATGAAGCCGGGTCCCTGGAATTTCTGCTTGGGCATCTGCTACGTGCGGATTACGGTAGAGGCACCGTACGTCAGAGCGGTCGAGGCTCAGGGCTCGACGCTGGTGAAGACCGAGGGCCGGTTCGTCGGCAACGAGCTGAGAGCTTCCACTTCGGGCGAGTGAATCGGTGTAAAATGGATCGTGTAAACCGGTTTGAACGGAAACTGGTCTTCAAGTTGACTTCTCCATTGGCCATTCCGCGTAACGGCGACAAATGTACAATGACCTTTGAAAGGCATACGGTATTCATTGAATGGACAAATACGGTATGAGGTTTGTTTCAACTTTTGTACCTAGGTAGGTACCTTACAAAGTTACAATATTGAGCACGGTTAAAAGCTTACTTAATGTTACTAATATCGCTGACAATCGTTTGTAGCAATTCACAGTTTGGCAAAATATACAGTACCCAGTCTTTAGGATCGTCAAAGGCGACTCTGGAATACGAAATTGACGATCTGGACGCCAAAGCTACGGGTAGCAGCATCTGTGAAGTGACAGGTGCAGCTAAGAACGCCAAGGTACGGCCGTGTGAAGCGCACGCACGCACGCACGCACGCACGCACGCACGCACGCACGCACGCACGCACGCACGCACGCACGCACGCACGCACGCACGCACGCACGCACGCACGCACGCCGCTCCAGGTTTCGGTATCCGCCAGCGCTCTGTTCGATGGCTCACTGAAACAAAGAAAGCTTGACGACTTGACAGCGAGCGTTACCGGCAGTGGCATTTGTCGCTTGAAAGGCTCTGCACGCAGGGCAGAGGTATGTACGAACATTGTATTTTGAAATGTACATACGCTGAGGCGAGGTACATGTAGGCGACCGAATTGATGACTGAAATTTGGACAATGCAAATTCTATTGTATCGGCTACTTTATGTAAAAATTTTTGAAGACTTGTTTGAAAATGAAGAAGGTACAATATGTACAGATAGGTAAATGAAGTCACCAACGAATACATGGCCCACCCTGCACCAAGAAATTTTTGGTTGGATTAAAGCATGCATTATTGTGGAAAGCATTCAAATTGCTGTTTTCAATTTAAAATTGTGGAACTCTTGATACCCATACGGCTAATATCGCTCTCCAGCTCCACGTTAATCACCGCGCATATGCACCACCAGCACCCAGAGCAAAAATGGACTACAGTAGCCAATTCAGCTCGCCTCATGATGTACTGTACATCCCTCTCTAGGCGCTGTGTTTGTTTGCCTGCTCGTTTCGAAAGAACCTTTCAACTAACGCCACTCTCAAGATCTAACACACTGTACGTGCACGGTAAATTGCACTGACACTGACAGGTGACGGTGCAAGGGAGCGGTCACTTCGACGGCGGCCAGATGGCACTTGACGAGGCGACCGTTACCGCCAGCGCTTCCGGACGGGCCACGGTCAAGGTCTTGGACGAGCTGGACGCGACGGCGTCCGCGTCAGCGCTCATCGACTACTCGGGCAGTCCTGACGCGGTCCGCAAGGACAGGTCCGCTTCGGCCGTCATCCGCGGAAGCTGATTTAATTTGGCACAAAATTGTGACCAAAAAAAAGAGGAAGCTGATTTAATCTGGCAAAAATTGTGACCAAAAAGACGAACGCTCTGTGAAACTAAAGCCAAAGCGAACGTGACGAGTACATGCGCGACCTGGCGTGAAAAGAGCGCAAGCAATGCGCGTATATATGACACGGCGCCTCACTGCATTCACAGAAGGTGGAAATTCGAAACACTTGAGTCAGTACGGTAGAAGTTGCCGGGAGCAGTCACGCCTCAGCCACATGGAATTACGGACCTTGCCTTCAGGATTGGACTTTTCTCTAGAGGTTTTACTACATCCGTCTTTTGACACTAGCAGTGGGCCGGTGTCGTATCAATATGGGTTTGCCTGCAAAATGGGTTTCACAAACCCATATTGTTGCAAAATGGGTTTGTGAAACCCATTTTGCACGCTCAAAGACGTGCAAAATGGGTTTGCATGGCTGCAAAATGGGTTTGCGCTGTTTCTCGCTGAAAAAGCGTGCTTCTCGTTACAAAATTCAAAATCAAATCAATGTTTTTATTGATGCAAGCACCGACGCAGTACAGGGACCGTAAACCAACGCACGGGGTACGAAGCGGCGATGCATCATAATAACACTGTATCACTAACAGTACCTACGTACGGCGTTCTTCTCTCGCGAGGGAAGGTGGGCCGCCACCTGGCACGGATTTCGGGCCGAAGCACCGGAGCCGCCCTACACCGAGGCAATGAGAGCGATTCATCCCTTGCCCAAGTGGGATTCGTGACTCAGTGACCTCAGTGGAAGGGAGTTGAACCCCCGGGCCCCGACTACGAGCGCGCCGAGCACGACGCATTACCACTGAGCCACTACGCTCCTATAATCCAAAATCCTCTTTTAAATCCACTCCTCTTTTAAATCCAAAACTGAAATGTTGAATGATTGACTCTTGCACACTTGGTGGACCTACCTAAAATTTTGGAAAGTGCAGGATACATCTAGGGAAACAACATTTTCAAGTTTGGCCCTAATGCGAATCTCAATTTCCACGCGCAATCGCGGAAGTCACTGCATGTATTTAGATAACTTTCTTAACTGATTGTGAACGACCGATCACCACCAAACTTTGGGCGATGCATGGACAAGCTCTGGAGCACACACCCTCACAGTTTGACGATGATAACAAGTGCGATCATTAAAAAAATCGTCAAAATGGGCCTCTTCGCAAACATGTGTGTGATACACTGATACCTATTAGTGATACGTTGTTCCGATTTCGGCCAGACGAAGCAGCTTCCGCCCACCCGGTCCTCTCTGTACCGTGTATACAATTGCAAGCCGATCCATCAAGAGTTACGGTATTCCTAATGTACACCCTGCACGGCCTTGAAAATGATTGTGCACTGCATAAGGGATGAAGATGAGGATGCGATCCTCAGGGACTGTGTGGTCGATTTCGGCTTTAACAACTGGTTGTTTTTGACGAAGCGTGCGTGTTAGAGGTTCAAGCTGACATTGATGCAAAATAAGTCAACGTTACAGATGCAGCAAACCCATTTTGCAGGCCGAAGAACCCATATTGTCAGCAAAATGGGTTTGTGAAACCCATTTTGCAGCAAACCCATTTTGTCACGTCACCGGCCGCCGGTGTCACGAAATACATATTCCCCCATAATAAGTATTCCTCCCGGAATACTGCTTATGATTTTGTGCCACATTAGGTTTTCCCCTACCCGAAATAACCATTTCCCCCGTTTGAAATGCGTTAACTACAATTGTATGTATCCCAACGCTTTATGTGCAGCAGAACGATATGAACAGATAACAACAAATATGCAAAGGATGACTGGCTGCCTTAAACTTAATCTTGTCGGGCTTTTTCAATCGGATTGAGTGATTGATTGCGAACGCGTGAATGCCGATTTATAATTGGCAAGCACAACAACAATAATGATTTAATTAATTAAAATATATTTTGTTAACAAGGTGAGTGTGGGTGCGCGATCGCGTTTGCGTCGCCAAGCAAACGGTCCATTGGCTCGTGCTGATGTTATTAGGTATTAGTCGTTGCCAATTGTTACAGCGGTATACCGACTTCTCGTAGGATCCAATCCGCTTGTGAAGAGCGCATGCCGAGTTGACTGAACAGTGGATACAATGTTAGCATATTAGCATCGTTCAACCACGCTTGGCTGATCGGTGTATTAGCTCCACCTGAGCTCCAGCTAATTGCCGGTGACTCTGTTTGATGCTTCATGTTTCCTCGACGACACACATTCTTGACGCCTCCGATGATGCCTCCGATGCTGCGACATTCTTGGATCTGTTAGGGAAAGACTGCAAAAAAAGCATGCTGCTGAGCGGCTTCAGTTGTCATTAGATTTGAGAAGGGGGAACACCCAATCCGGGAGGGGAAATACTTATGAAATCCACAAGTATTCCGGGGGAATAGTTATTATGGCTTGCACCCATACCTAATACCGTAAACCCTATAATTAGCCCCCCCTATAATAATACACCCTCCCAAGACCACTTTGAGTTAATAAGCCCCCCCTCCTATAAATACACCCCCTCCCTAAATGGACCATCGTCTAAAACGCACATGTTTCCATGTCTGGGTGTATGTATGGTCGCGTATGTGTATGTATGTACACGTATGTGCATGTGAGACTGTGTGAGAGTGTGTTAGAGTGTACCAACGTGTGTGCACAGCGCCTTTTTCCCTTAAAAATCGCCTCCACGCGCCTTTTTGCCCACACATCTTCCCACTCATCGACACTTCCAGTTTATAAGCCACCCCCCTATAATTAGCCCCCCCTATAATTATACACCCTCCTAGAGCTCGAACGAAAAAATTAGCCCCCGGGGGGGGGCTAATTATAGGGTTTACGGTATGTATTCCGGCCGGAATAAAAAAATGGGGGGATACTTATTTCGCGACAGAGGGAAATTGCATCACGAGTGCCACTGAGGCTTTCGTACACGAGCATACTACGGGGATAGACGCTGCGCGATCACGGGGTCGTCAGTAGCCCGCTGGGCGACTGGTGGAGGGCCGACGGCGGTCGCTGACCGCGTGTAGAGTGGCGGCGTCATCGCGGGCTCGCAGAACCGCCTGAGAGTTGCCGATGTAATGGGGACGCTTCTTGAACTGCTGCCCTCGACGGGTCAGCGATGAGAGAAGCGCCTAAACGCGGTTAGCGGTTGAGGCACGCACGCACGCACGCACGCACGCACGCACGCACGCACGCACGCACGCACGCACGCACGCACGCACGCACGCACGCACGCACGCACGCACGCACGCACGCACGCACGCACGCACGCACGCACGCACGCACGCACGCACGCACGCACGCACGCACGCACGCACGCACGCACGCACGCACGCACGCACGCACGCACGCACGCACGCACGCACGCACGGTGTCCACGCCCTCTCCCTCTCACCTTGGGTAGTCCCCCTTCGTACTCTGTGACGTGCGGAAGCCACTGGTTGTGCACGCGCGGCCTGTCGACGGCGTCCTTTAGAGACTCGTTGAGAAGCAGCGTCCTCAGTATGACGCTCGCCGCCGTGGAGATAATTGTCGAGCCTCCGGACGCGCCGACCACGAGTTTGACCTACATACAGGCAATGGTAATTGCTGCTGTTTGCGCAGTGGGGCTAAGGCGTTGGCTTTAAAAACCGCAAGGTGCGGAGTTCAATCCTCAGCGTGGCAAGACTGCAAAGAAACAGAAATCCCTTGGGCAAGGGGTGAACGCACAAATGATCAGCCGGACCACAAAACGGTGTCCGCTGATCGCAGTTCTTATTGAGACGGTCGGCCTTGTAGAATTCAGAGGTATACCAAGGGCCCATGCCGTCCCCCTCTCGCCTGAGACTTCGGTCTCGAACAAAAGTACATGTACAGTTTCCGCCAATACTCTCACATTGCCAGTCTCCTTGTTGTAGACCACTGTCGGTAGCATGGAGGACATGGGCCGCTTATTCGGCTCGATATAGTTGGTGGGCGAGGGCGGATAGCCGAAGCTGTTCGGGGCGTTGGGATTTGAAAAATCGTCCATCGTATCGTTCCAAATGATCCCAGTGGAATTGGAACGACGCTTGGAGCCGAAACTGCAAACGCAAATTTCATGGGTTTTTTTTTTCACGAAGCGTGCGCGGCTCAAGCTGATGTTGTTGGATTAGGGCAACGCTAGCAGGCCGTCAACGGCCCATGCAGCATGCCCATCTTCATAATAATAGGGAAAGTGAAGGCCAAGAAAGCTCAACTTCCCTTGTCTGAAGCTCAAAAAGCCTAAAACAATCGCAAATTAATTCATGACGCCTTCCCGTCTAGAGCCGCATCATTGGCCAATCTGCAATCTATGGCAACGACGGCACGAGAAAATCCAGCTAAAGGCAAGTCCTCGACCTAGTGGCTCCATCAGGAAGCGAACCAGAAATCTAGAGGCGAGGCGATTGATTCTCTACCACTAGGCCGTACGTTGCCCTGTGGTGCAAGCAGTTGCGCACTAGGTGTTGATGCTGGAGGTGACGCCAACGGCGTTGCCGTCGGCGTCGACGACGCTGATGTGCGTGGTGCCGCGGTCCTCGATGGCGACGCTGCCCCCGCCGTCCAGGTAGGCCGCTGCCGACGGCAACGCTCGCCCGCCGATCCGGCCCGCCGTCTCGCGCGCCCAGTCCGCGGAAGAGACGCGACGCGCCAGCTAGGCAAGCAGGAAAATATTCGACGGTATTTTAGACAACCCGTAAATCCTCCAATAGTGCCCCAGGTGCCAATACTTTCAACCTCGCTCCACCCGGGGGGGCACTATTGGAGTTTCATTGCGTTTTTTGGGTGATTAACCGTTCAGAGTACCTGGAATGCCATTCATTAATGGCCGTAGCAGTGTACACACCACTTCTACATACATCACTACTGCTTGATTCGTGTCCCTGCATAAGGCAAATCGTATGACACTTCTTGCCCCGAGGGCACTATTGGAGAATTGACGGTACCTGTCACCGGGTCAGGCTGCTGGGTGTTTAGGGGGGGGGGTGCGGCTACAGTGTGGCGCTTGCCAAATGCCCCTTCAAAAAGTTCTTACTTTTTTTTTCGATCTGTATTGCAAAATACTGATTGATGTCTGTACGTACATATACGTGTAGTGTACCTACATCGAGTGCCCCATCGACAAAGTCGGAGTCGCCAAGCTTGCTCCGCTGGGCAAAGGCGAACTTCTGCGCTTCGATGTATCTGTGATACGTGAGTTCCTCCTCTTTAAACTTTTCGTCGGAATTGTCCTTGCCAAATTCTGGAAATAAGAGCATGCATACAGGTATGGTAAATCGGAACAAATTTTAGAGTAAATCGCTACCGTACCTGCCAGTGTTCGAACAATGCCGTGAAGAACGGCGGCCGACGAGGGCGGCGGAGGGCCGCACATCGAGTAAGGAGTGCCCTAATTTAATAATTAGCTTGGGACACTTTAATGAGCAAATTAATTTCTAAACCCACTTGAATGTCGGATTGAATAATTGCATCCTCGGATCTCACGATGCTTTCGTAGGTTTCAAAGTCGCGTTCCGTCATGATTGACTCTTCTGTAAGAACCAATTGCTACTGAATGTTGGACATTTAAAATGCGCATACTGTACTGCCATTTTCGAACGGTAAGTCTAGAAAGTCAACATCAAATGCTCTTTCAAGTTCAAATTTGAAAGCATAAAAATCGCTTGAAAGCAAAAGTGCATGTTGCTTTAGTCGTTTTGCAAGTGCAAAGTTGCAAGAGCTAGTAAAAGTTGGAACAAGTCAAATGTAAGCGCACCTACGAAATTTCATGTCTCTACAGTATTACGTTCTCACTATTTTCTCTAAATTCCGCAAGCGTTTCGCGCATCATCTCTCCCTTGTAAAACAACTCGATGGCGTCCGTAGCATCTGCCAGTCTTGCTAAAGTTCGCTCAAATATTGGTCGCTTTAAAACGTCGCCCGCTTTGTAGACTTCGTCTGTCGCTGGGTCGATGAAAATTCTAAAA
Organism: Paralinhomoeus sp. GSCO2_6; assembly: GCA_030248085.1. Classification (NCBI taxonomy): domain Eukaryota; kingdom Metazoa; phylum Nematoda; class Chromadorea; order Monhysterida; family Linhomoeidae; genus Paralinhomoeus; species Paralinhomoeus sp. GSCO2_6. The sequence continues at coordinate 47,072 of JASAMY010003100.1, forward strand.
TGAGCTAATAAAGTTTTAAAATATTTTGAGCCTTCGCGTTTGTTCGTACATTTGCGTCCGAGCGTCTATGTGCAAACCTCCACATTTAGGGTCTTAGGAATAGGACCCACTTTTTCCTCTGCCCCCAACCTCCAGACCCTGTTACCTGTGGTGCATGTCACTTACTGCAGACTCGGCTGCATGGCGACGTTTTCTTTCTTTCTTTCCAGCGCCATAGCCATGTGCGGTGACACGGGCAAGCCCGCTTTCAGAAGCGCAATTGACGGCTCGATCAGTTGCTTCCAGGGAACACTTCCGCTGCCGAAGCGTTTGAACGCCGTGAAGAGACCGTGAATCTCGCCCGGTACTCCGATGGAGGCCCACCCTGAAATTTGCATATTTCCAGCGCATACGGCATCTTCGCAATGTGGGGGGCTGCGTGGAAGGAAACCGTACCATCCAGTGATGAGACGTCAGACGCGTTGAACATATCCCGATGCGCAGCGAGTGGCGCCCTCTCTCTCCCGTCGATGACGTGGCACTTTTGTGTTTTTCTGCAGTGGACAGAGGAAACGTAACATTCGACAAGAGCGAAACAAAACGGACGGAAGGACGGACGGACGGACGGACGGACGGACGGACGGACGGACGGACGTACGGACGGACGGACGGACGGACGGACGCACGGACGGACGGACGGACGGACGGACGCACGGACGGATGGACGCACGGACGGACGGACGGACGGACGGACGAACGGACGGACGGACGGACGCACGGACGGACGGACGCACGGACGGACGGACGGACGGACGGACGGACGGACGGACGGACGGACGGACGGACGGACGGACGGACGGACGGACGGACGGACGGACGGACGGACGGACGGACGGATGAATGAGTAGTTGCGAGTTGTGTGTTGTTCATTAGTCGAATCGAAAGCAAGGTCAAGTGCATTGAAGGAACCTGTCGTAAATGGTCATGAAGTGTCCACCGCCGATGCCGCAGCTTTGGGGGTTGGCGACCCCGGAGCACAAAGTCGTCGCGATCGCAGCGTCCACCGCATTGCCGCCTTTCACAAGGATGTCTCTAAACTGGGACGCCCTGTGATTGTCCTCATAGCGTGCGAACATTTTATTTCCGTAATATTTACTTTATTCTTTAATCGTCTTGTCAGCGTATGCTTTTACATGCACCATCTTATGTTTCTACACCTTGAAGCGATTGAGCAACAACGAACGAGCATAATCGAACAGTAAAAAAGATTGCCATTGCAAATTAAAAGAAAGAACAACGACTTTCAACCTGCCGATTTCGCTGCAGAAGACGTGATCGGCTGCGACTGCAGCTTTCGAATATACCCCCAGCGAACTGGTGGGGTAAGCCGGCCACTCCGCGATTTTCTGATCCTTTTCGCCTTTGGAGATCGATACTGCATAGAGTATTGCTAGGGCGATCACTGCAGCGAATAGAAAGATCAGCAGTGGAATGGAGATGAAAGCCCAAATGGTAGCAATTCTGCCCGATCGTTTTTTGGGTGCTCTGAAGTGAAATTGGTGTGAGGTGCACGCACGCACCCACGCAAGACGCACGCACGCAAAACTTTTGTCCGACCTTTGACTGAGATGCACGTCAGCGATTGTTGCCATTCTGCCGCACTGTTCTTCTCAAGTGTTTTTTTTACCAGCTGAAAAGCAAGGTTTCTTGTCATCTTGTGACCCTATCAAACATGTACGCAAGTACCGTTAAGATGTTTTCACGTCTACAAAAATCGATAAGTTTCAGGTCAGTTGTTTCACCTTTATTTCGAATATAATTTACTCATTGACTTTACTTTGACTTGAACATGATAAAAGAAATCAAGTTAACGTACACAACTTCAACAGGCAAATTTAAAATGTCCGCCTTGGCAAAGCATTATGCAATTGTGGTGCTGTATATACCTACCGCGACTACCTCTCAGACTCTCACCTGTAATCAACACTTGTTTTGTTTATCACATATCATCAACAGGTGGCATCAAAAACGTTTCAAAACTTGGCTATAATGCAGAAGTTAACTTCCTACCTTAAAACCTATTAAACACAAGCGTGCCTGGCGCTTACAATTTTCTAATGGTCTCTGAAAGGGGGGCTCATTGCATGTTGGGGGGGGGGAGAGTATCAAATGTAGGGCGGGGGGAGGGGAGCGCGCTATTCCAATACCGGTATCAGTGTTACGCTGACTTCAAATTTCAAGTTCTCAAGTGTACCTAAAGGTAGGTATAGTACCTTTGCAGTTTACCTTTGTCCTATCAACGCATGCGCTTGTACATGTACCAACTACGCCCTACCTATGGCTAAATGGGCCAACTTCAAGCGTATGTTCGCAGCCTTTACGAGCCAGTTCGAACTTTACGAGCCCAAAAAAAGCACATTTATGTACAAATGAATCCGACTCAAACGCCTTATCAACGAGCTTAGTTTCTAGTGGGGGATGTCTCGTCGCTGAACGGTGTTGTGACCGTATGCATTCTACAGCGTTTGTGTGTATGCTACACTGTATGCATTTGGAATGGCTCTATTAAGAGCAACGCTTGCTCTGCGGTTGCACGTGTGTTTGCCCATTAAAGTGGTAGGGGGAAGCGTTACGTTTAACGTGAGTCATTTCCGGCGTGAAAGCGGCTAGCAAAGTTTTCACGAAACCAGCTTTTCACGCGAAATTTTGGAATTTTGGCGTTAAGTGCTCTCCGCTTTCCGTTCTTTCGGCAAGGCCTAAGCAAACTGACTGCTGAGTCGACGCGTGAAGTGTGGCGGAAAGAGTCGCATGCAGCAGAAACATGCAGTTGACTAATTTCTCCTTTTTTAAGCTTTTCAGTAAAGCAGCAACATACAGGTAGTCTACCGTAAATCCTCAAACTCTAGCTCCCCCCCCCACCCAGAACGAATGGGCCTCGGCAGATTCGGTCGATTAATTACGGGTGAGGGAGCGCCAATTGTCGCCTGCCTCCCTCCGATTCGAAGCGTTTGTTCGAACTCGTTTTTAGACATAGTCATCCATTGCGCTCTACGCCGCTGTGCAGCCAAAGAGGTGCATGCGTTTTCGCATCGCAGTGGGAGTGCTGAATCCGTGCCAAATTATCGTCAACGTCGCCAGCGTCGAAGCGAAATGACAGGAAATCAGCGGGTGGGAAAGGAGCAACTGTAGTAGTGTGTGCGTGCGTGCGTGTCGGTAGAAGAGAGCAGAGAAATACGGAGAAGACAGAAAATCGTACTGAATTCAATCTGAAAATACTGCAATTGCTGAAAAAGTATTCTCAAAAAAAGGGCATTATTGTGGTGAAGTTGAGGATACAGTGCGCCGCCGTCGGTGCAAAGGCCCAACAAAAGAAGTGACACATATTACAGCCTTGCAACCAGTGTATTTTCGTTAGATATTTTGTTCACAATGTTGGTGCTACGCTACGACAGATTGGACATGATTGTAAACGGTCTTTGTAGCGATTGAACCACTTAGGTATGTACGTTGCCTTGCCCTAGTCTTTGCTTAGCACTTTTTTATTACAGAAAAATGCTTACAATGGTAGTTACCGTAAACCCTACAATTAGCCCTCCTTATAATAATACACCCTCCCAAGACCACTTTGAGTTTAATAAGCCCCCCCCCCCATAATTACGCCCCCTCCCTAAATGGACCATCGTCTAAAAGGCACATGTTTCCATGTCTGGGTGTATGTATGGTCGCGTATGTGGATGTTTGTACACGTATGTGTATGTGAGACTGTGTGAGAGTGTGTTAGAGTGTACCAACGTGTGCACAGCGCCTTTTTCCCATAAAAATCGCCTCCACGCGCCTTTTTGCCCACACATCTTCCCACTCATCGACACTTCCAGTTTATAAGCCCCCTATAATTACCCCCCCCCCCCTATAATTATCCACCCCCGTAGAGCTCGAACGAAAAAATTAGCCCCCGGGGGGTAATTATAGGGTTCACGGTAGGTAGGTACATACTTAAAAAAAGTTTTATTACTTTACTTGCCCAATAATTCAAAATAGTTTACCGTAATTCACTGGCTGTAGGTGTAGCCCGCTTGGGAGACTCTACAAGTCTTGTCGTGTCGGCGCGTTTGGTCAGAGTGCGCGCGCTGGAGAGGGTGCGACAGTCGCCGCATCCGCTCCGCTCCGCTCCGAACGACACACCCTCACCGACCGGTTCGCGGGCCCATCTTCTTCTTGAAGACAGACAGGCTGTCGGTGATTGCTCTCCGCGCGGCACCGAAAACACGCATCAGTCGCCGTCGCAGCTGACATGCCGTACCTTGGACATTGAACATTGCGTGAATAACAACGTCTGCAGTAGCCAAATTACGGCACTGCGCAACAACAAACGAGTGGGGGAGCAAGTTCAGTGCGTGAGTGAGTGATGTTGGGCTGCGTCGGTGGGATAAATCAGACACACATAGGCGGTGGAAGCAAATTTTTCCATTCCATTGCAATGGGGGTGTTTTCGATGAGCTCATCGCACAGTGAGTTTGTCTATGATGCCGATTGTGCTATGAGTGTATTCGAGACGATTGTGATTGACAGACTCATTGCAACCGTAAATCCTCCAATAGTGCCCCCGGGGCACTATTTTTTCAACCTCTCCTTACCCGGGGGCACTATTGGAGGGGGGCACGATTGGGGGGGGGGGGCTTCTATTATTTCAACCTAAAAATTTTGAATGGTAATGCTAGCTTCGCTGTCAAAATTGCCGATTCTTCGGTGATTTTGATTACTTTTGCCACATTTAATGGTTGATTTACCGTTAATAGTTGCTGAAACGTACTATTATTGGTTAGTAGTGGTGTGTGTACACGATATAAATGTACCTACCACTATATTTTTGCCCATAAAAGGCACATGGCACAACATACCCCTTCCCCCGGGAGCACTATTGGAGGGGGGGGGGCTCTATTATTTCAATCTTGCCATACCCGGGGCACTATTGGAGGAGGGGTTGTATTGGAGGATTTACGGTATATATGATTGTAATCGTTGAAGTGAAGTCGGTTGCCCTGTCCCTGCTATGAAACTCACCGACCAATGGTGGATCCAAAAATAGGTACAGAGAATGTTTAAAAGAAGCACAGCTGTTGCAGTACAAACACAAATTATCACCTTGTGGCTAAACCTTTCTTGGGTGTACGACGACAAAAGTGAGGAAGAAATACCCTGCTAATACTTCTCAGGCATTGATTGGCTTATAAATCGGTATATCATTTGTTCAACCTGCGGCATTAGAAAAGAGCGGAACGTGCGTAACATTCAAGGTTTCTTTCAAAACGTGATCCTCGTGGAGGGGCAGCGGATGGCGTAGTGGCAGAGAACTTGCGCGCACGGTTCTGGGTCGAGGATGGATACATTAGATCGAGGACTTCCCTTTTCAATGGATTTTCTTCTTCAGTAGCCGCCCTAGATTACAGACGGCCTTCTTCCGAATGTCTTTTGACTAAACATGCGGCTCTCTAGACGGGAAGGCGTCATGGAGATGGGTATGCTATATGGGCAATTGACGGCCTCCTAGCGTTGGCCCCAATCCAACAACAACAACAACAACAAAACAACACCCTCGCGGATAACGCTACGCAGAAACCGACGCTTTTCCCGCAGATTGCGCTGTCGACGCCAAACAGGCCTGTTGCAACGTCTTGCGGAGGTAGACACGACTTTGGTTTGGCACGATTTATTCTCAATGTTCCAGACGGCATCTCGTTCTGATCTCGTTGTAGTTACTAAATAGTTTAGGCATGTTAGGCACCGCACTAGCCAATTCTCGAAGTAGCACAGCCTCTCTGCCAGCCGGCCATTGCGTAAACCGCATCCTACACATGTGTTTAAGACTAACTTTAAGCAATCAAATCAAAAATGAAAATAGGATTTTCATATCCGGACACCGGATGTTAGTGAGTGTCTGTGCTGTTTCTCTGCCGCATGGCTCCGTGCTCCCCGCATTCAGCCATTAGTTAGTTCGCCACTTTCGTGCACCCCCTAGTTACACATTTCCAAAATTTCCCGAAATTCACAATCACATTTTAGAAAATGTCGACTGCTCGAAAAGTTCCCGTTCTGCCGGCGGTCAAGTCGTACAAGCGGATCTACCATCCCACCGGTCGACTGGCATAGTGCGCATTTAATTCTTTTATTCTGTTAAAAACACTAAAATGTTTTATAATTTTACAGTCGTCCCATGGGCCTACCTTCGAGAGAAGCAAAAGTGGGAAAATTGGAAATATATCGGAGACAAGTGACTGCACTGATTCGGGAGGAGAGACTGGAACTGAAGCGACAGACTGCCATCAATATTCGACCATATGCAGAAAGGGTTTGTTTTGTTTCTCGCTAATTATAGTGTGTTGTTTTATTTTTAGCGTACTTCGTTGCTGAATGGGAAACAACTCAGTACAATCAGAAGTGATTGGGAACTGAACTGAGTGAAGTGATACGGTGCAGAAGTGGTTAATTAGCTGAAATGTACATTTGAAATGTTTGCACGTATTTAATTGTTATGAACGGTGGCATATTACCAAATACTGTAATGCTTTGTTGCCCTCATAAGTTGAGGCTCTATTTTTGTGAATCAAAAATACTGTTGTTGTCGTTTGTCACAAATTAAATGAAACAATTTTGAAAATGCTTGACAAAAGTATTCTTACAGCTCTTTACTAGCAGCAACCCTGAGCCTGTAATTTTAGTAGAATGTTCGCATTGATTTTTTTCTTTTTAGCTCATCCAATTGGCCGTGCACTGCGGGGTGGATGATGATTATACCATGGAGATGGCTTCTTGGTGGATGGTCGACAAGGAGTTGATGTTCAAGCTTTTCAAGGTGCTCTGTCACACGCACCAGCACGCAAGCACGCACTGTCACGTACGCACACACGCACTGGCGCGCACGCAGAGGCGCGCACCAGCACGCACGCACGCACTAGCACGAGGCACACACGCACGCAAGCACCCAGGCGCACGCACGCACGCAGGCACCGGCACGCACAGAGCAGTCAGCACGCAGCCACCAGCACACTGGCTGTACTCATACTCACAGCACGACCTTGTACAATCCTCATAATTCCTTGACTCTTTTGTGCGATTTTTCTCAATTAATTCCCCCTGGGATTCTTTCGCAGGAGGTCGCTCCCCGGTTCACGACTAAAGACACGGAGTACACGCGCCTGTTCTTGCTGGAGCAGCCGCGACAGCGCGTGAACCTCCACCGACACGGCGATTACGTGGAGTACGGCCACAATCTGGCGGTGATCGAACTGATCGGCAATCCCTTCCTGCCGATCAGTGGTGATCACGCGGCCGATCACGATCAGGGCGGTGCGCGCGCCCCGAGCCAATCGATATGTCGCGCTCTCCTCGCCGGATGCAATCCCCCCCCCCCCTTCCTACTCAACGATAGCATTATGTTGGGCCTGTGCTGTGGGAACATCCCCGCAACCAGGGGGGGGGGGGTCGAGCGCCCCAGTCCGAATTTATCCCCTTTGCACACGACTACACAGTGCCCACACAAAAATAACCAACCAGTGTGAGTGTATAATTACACGCTCTGGACCCCCCCCCCCCCCAGCTCCCACAAATCACAATCCCGTCCCCACACCATGCTGTCAGGGTTTTTGGAAAGCCAACCTCTAAGAATATGCCGCACCTCTGAAACCATGAAGATACGGTAAATCCAAGCTGTGCTATCATTATCCACTGACCTTAATCCCAGTCCGAATGTACTCAAAATTCGAAATTTAAAGTGTCCGTGCACGTCGCCCCACTGCAGAGCCTGCTGAATATCCTGCTGAGGAACGCCAAGAAGACATCTGTGGAGTCATCGCAACGGCTTCAATTAGAGGAAAAAGCACAGATGAAGAAGAGTGCTGGCGCTGGAACGGATGTGGAAGAGTAAAATGAATGATTCCACCCTCTAGAATGGCTGGCGAGCTTGCCCCTCCCCCTTGTGGACTTGTAAGAGTGTGGAATAAATGGAGACAGTGAAAGCCGCAACGCAAATTAGATTTGCAGGCTATACTGGGTTGTACACGTGTAGCCACAGGCCGAAATCGAGCCGCGGGCCGAAACCAGAATTGTGAACTTTTTGCAAGATTGCAAGCCTACTTTAGTATTAGTTTTGTGCAAGTCCATTAGTAAGTGGAGTAATTTTTCTGTTTTGCGCACACGCACTTGCCCAAATGGCGCCCGAAGGCCTTCAATTTAATGAATATCAATTGTTCTAATCTCGCATTCCGATGTGTGTGCCAACGACTGCCAGCCAACGGGTTTCCAGGGCAACGGTATGAATGACACCATAATTTGTGTCCACAAATCACCAATGCCCTCCCATGTTCGCTTCTCAACTCTCGATTCTCTTTTCGGCTCAGCGCAGTTCGCAGTGGAAGTGCCTGTCGTGGCCTCTACTGCCTTTCAGACGGTCATAGGACAGTCCTCCGTTGCTCTGACAGATCTGCGCAATCGATAATACCGGTTTATACGTACCTATGGTCGTTACTGAACTTTTGGCGTTCATATTGTTTAGGTGATCCGAAACACTGTGTATCATCATTAGCTCTACAACTGTAACCTCGCCTTGCCACGATTATAGGTGGGAGGTGGACACTACAATTTCAATCTCAACATTTCAATGCGTAGGCGATGTGCCGCCAGTTGTTTTTTTTTGCAGTTTTTTTGCAGTTTTATGGTTGCTTTACGGTACTATAGAAAACGTCTTATGGGGTTGTTGCTTTTAATCACGGTGGCTATACTTCTTTAGTTTGCCCGCTATTACGATTTCAGCCTCAGCATCAAAGAATTTCCGGTACTTAGCTAACTATACCTACGCTTTGCCACGCCTTGAGTATGGTGGTCAGACTGCTGCTTGGATTCTGCAAGTCAAATGCAGACCCGGCGTAGTGCTTCGAGTTTCTCGAGTGGCTGCCTCCAGCCAGGCAGTTCACCTAGAATTCACTACTCTACTCTACTCTACACTTCACTACTCACAGCGGGTTTGGATCTAACTTTATGCATAGCCTTGTCATGATTGTAGTCATTAAGCTATGTATGCACAAATTGAAAACTGTTTAATTGAATATTGAATCGACATTGAATTGAAAACATTGAAAAATTGAATATTGAGTTGAATTGACAAATTGAACTAAATACTGGCCCAGTCCGGCAGTCACGATGCACCATGGCGCCAATATCTTGGAATGTACAGTATGTACTATGTCATCCCAACAGTCTCAGTAAACATTCCCAACAGTCCCAAAATATTCCAAAGCATAGTAGCCTGTAGATACAATGTACGTATTGTTACTGGACAAACCCATTCCAGCTCTTGCAACCCAAACCTTCACCTGAACCCGGGGCCAGCCCATCCGCTGGTGGTGGTTGGTGATCTTGAGGAGTATGCAGAGCATGCCATTCTTCAGACTGACAGAACCGCCCCTTGCGGTCCCGTATGACGACCGTTTGGCTGACCGCCCATTGGCCGTCGCCCTCAATTAACGCACAACTGACTGACGGGAAGTAAGTTTGAATGAATTGTGTGAATCCTCCAATACATACGTGTGCCTTTGTACCTCCTTTGTACCTTTGGGGGGGGGGGCGGCGGTGCGGGTCCACTATTGAGAAGGGGCACTGTTGGACGACTGCTGCATTTACTCTGTGATGAAGGGCGTCGTCTGGTAGTACTGGAATGGCCACATCAGCCCCCCCCCTTCTCCATACCTGTAACCTGGCCTGGAAGAGTGGGGGGGGGGGAGTAAATGGCCAAATTCTGGGGGGGGGGGGTGTCTGTAGCAAAAAGTGGGCGGGGGGTAGCTGGCCATTCTTTGAGTTATATATACTTGTACTTTTTGGTTAAAAATGGGTATAAATAGGGTCTAAACTGTTATTTAGCTGTTTTATGGTCATGTAACGCTGAAAAGCACTGGAATACACCAACGTTTACTCACTTTTATCCTTTTAGACTGAGTGAAAACCCTTTGGGAAAATTCTGGGGGGGGGGGGGGTTTGGGGTGGGGGAGTTGGAAAAATTCTGCGGGGCCCCCAACCCCCCAGTTACAGGTATGCCCCCCTCGTATTGGCCCGGAAACGCCACCACAACACTGTGCCACACCACTAATCTGTGGCGATAATTGGCGGTCGAAATCTGCATGGTCCTTTCATGTTTTCGGGTGCATTTGCTTAATGTTGCGTCCAGACGAATCTAATGGTCGAAATCTTAGTCAGACCTGATGTTGTCCAGAGCGGAGGCGCCATCGCGGCGGCTGCCGGAAATCTGGTGGCTAAGGAACCAGATCTTCGGGTGGCTCTGAAGTTGGCCGGCGATCGTACGAGAACTGCCGCATGCTGAAAAGAACTGTTAATGTACATCGTGGCCCATTTATCCATCCGGAGTTTTGTTCGCCTGTAACTTTGCGTTTGCTGAACAAGAAACAAATGTGTACAGAAGCAGGTACAGGTTCAAAGTTTTTGCGCTCCAAATTTCAAAAAGATCGCGTAATGGCATCGCTGGTTATGCACTTCAAACGTGACCTCCGTTTTTGATCACGTAACATTCTCGTTGGTCAAGTGTGACTCGCATTCGTGCAGGATCTTCTGGCGTATTTCGGCAATAATTCTGTCAAATACGCCTACGCCTACAGTTTTTGTGAGCCGATTTCGAAAAAATCTGATGCGATCTGCCAGAATGGCGCGATTTTATCGGATGAGCGTGCTTTTTAGTTAAGATTTACTGTACAGTTTAGAAAATGAGATTGCATCTGGCGCGATGGCATTGGCGCGTTCCAGGAACGTTTCTAAACATTGCCGAGCCGAAGCAGCGCGCTGTAGACGTATTTGAGAGAATCATTCCCGAAATACGCCAGAAGACGCTGCACGAATGCCATTCACGCCTGACCAACGTGAATGCTACGTGACCGAAAACAGAGGTCACGTTGAAGTGCATATAACCGGTGTTTTTTTTCGTAATTTATTGGCAGTCTCAACCAAGCAAGTTGTATCGGGTCTCTCAACGAATTGGTTGCTACTGTAGTTTAGGTATACCGTAAATCCTCCAATACTGCCCCCTCCAATAGTGCCCCCCTCTACAATAGTGCCCCTCAGGGAAGGGATGGGTATATGTTACGCCAAGTGTCATTTATGGGAAAAAAAGTGGTAGGTACATTTATATCTTGGTTATGTACACTACTAATCAATAGTAGTACGTTTCAGCAACTATTAACGGTAAATCAACCATTAAATGGAGAAAAAGTAACCAAAACCACCAAAAAAATCGGCAATGTTGACAGTGAAATTAGCATTGCCATTCAAAATATTTAGGTAGGTTGAAAGTATAGAGCCCCCTCCAATAGTGCCCCCGGGTAAGGAGAGCTTAAAAGAATTGTGCCCCAGGGGCACTATTGGAGTATTTACGGCACTGTACCTCCTGTAGACGAAGCGGTTGACCGTTCCACGCAGCACTTGATGAAGCGATCACCCGGACAGAGACGGTGTAGCACGGGATTGCTGCACCGCTGGCGGTTTACGTTGATGCAGCTGCCTGCGAGAAAAGCCAACGAGTATATTCAAGGAAAGTCAACCATAGAATGGAGAGAAATGACCGAATTGACCACCATTAGACTGCAAACTCTGCCATATCAACGACGAAACTTTTGAAATTCTAGTGCCCCCTCTCCAATTGCACCCCCTTGCAATAGTGCCTTGGGTAGGAAGAGGGTCGAACCAATAGTACACCTGGGGTACAAGTGGAGATTTACGGTATGCATTTTGAGCCACGCGGGGGCACAAAATGAGCCATGTGTGTATTATACCTCCTCGTCTGTTGCATTTATTAGCGGTGCAGACCGTAAACAGCAGCAATAGAAATGCAGTGCCAGTCGTCAAATTCATGGCCTCTTTTCGCGACGGTTTTCTCTCCGTGTGAAGGAGCGAAATCGCTGTGCAACCCGGCGGCGGCAAACGTCGGAGCAGCACATGTGTCTTCGATCGGCCGATAAGTGGACCTGTTCGATGCCCACGCGCAGACGAGACTCGACAATGGGGCAGGGGGAGAACAATTGCGATTGAAACGATTGCGAAACGACACCTCTGAGTGAAGCAGGTCCATTCGTCCGCCTAGAGGATATGAGCCTCCAAATTGGACAATCATCACCATGAGAGTGGAGTATGGGGAATGTTATTCGTTGCTTATGGGAGGAGACAGGCAACCGAATGTGTGGTTGATTCCGAACAAAAAGGCAAAATTTACGGGTTCAGTTGATTTGTTGGCTTGAAAACGCCGCTCATTACCGGAACAGACCTAATTGCAAATTAATTGGCAGGTGCAGGACAGGACCGCGTCGTGTCTCAACGGGAACGGAAAGGGTAGTTCTATTTCGTGCATCACACGCCTTAAATCAACACGCCTACCGTATTTCTCGCTTCGGCTATCGTAATCCTCACTATTGAATTGGGACATTGCCACATAAACAATTCAAAATTTAGAATTCGAAATTAAAAATTTGCTTTTTTTTCTAACAATAGAATCATACACTAAAAAAAAAATTGAATGGCGCACGATGAAAAATGCAGTACGTCCGAGGCTAGTACGAAAAATCCAACAAAAAAGGCAATTATCGTGCGAGATGAAAATGGCGGATATTTTGTCTGGGACTCAACAAGTCTTTCATTTTTTTGGGTTTTTTGGAAAAAAATTAAAAAACACAACTTTTGCATTTTTAGCCGCTGTTTATTTGCGGGAAAAGTGCCGAATTAGTGGCAGTTGCGTTGGGAGTCTACCTACCGCGACCTCTCAAAATATTTGCCTGACGCTGCCGCTGTCTTTGTGTATTGAGGAGGTGTATTCATTGGTCACAGAAGGTGTGTGTTGCGTTGACACACACACACACACACACACACACACACACACACACACACACACACACACACACACACACACACACTGCTGGTATATTTTTAGGTTTAGCACAGGTCGTCAAGCTAAAGCCGACATTTTTAGTTCCAACGCTGCAGCATACGGAAGTTTACAACGAGTATTTAGAGCAGCAGAAACGACACCAGGCGTTGACGATACTGCAGAGCAAGTTTGATGAGTCTATGCAGAAAATTGAGGAAATTACAAGGTGTTTTTTTATTGAAGTATTTAATAAAAAAAAATAATAATGAATGCTGAGTGAGTTTGTGGTGTAGCAGCATGTCTATGGAAATTGGAACAAGTGTAGTGTCTAGGTATCTTTTGGGTATTTAGATTTTACTTTTAAACATATCGGGAAGCGTTTTTGTGTACTTATAATAGGCTAACTAAACTATTAACAGTGCAGTAGAGTTCCACAGGCAGAACAGTTGTGACATTTTTTTCGTAATATTGTGCATACGGTTCAGTTAGACTCTGATTTCGACCGAAAGATACTGGCTGGCCATACCTGCCCATGGGGGGGTATAGGGGGGGGGGGGTATACCCCTCCCCTGTAAGACCCTATCCCGAAAGACTTTCGGGATTACCCTCTCCCTGGGCTACCTAATCCCGAAACCAAATCGGGATTTTCGGGATACCCCTCCCCATCTCTATAGCCAACCATCTAGTGCAATGCAGCCGCGCAACTGTTGTGCAAACATTACTTCGGCATTGACTTGGTTGCGCGTTTATCGATTTTGATTCGCACAGCGTTTATCGATTTTTGTTTTAACCGGCACCCAAAGACGCGTAATATGTGTGCACGTACGTTACGTAGCATCTGTCTTCTGTAGCCTCTCTCTAGGTACGGGTGTGCAGGGCACTAGGAAGCACTAGTGTGGGCAGGTAGGCGAAGGGCAAGCGCGAGCAGGCAGTCAGGGAGGTTTAGCAGATGTCTAGTTTTTTTAAGATTAACGCACTACCCATGCGCGCAAAATTTTGCCTGCGGCGCTGTGGTTGGTGAGTGTGCAAGTCACCCCGTTGGCCAGGTACCCCTTCGTACCCCGTGCGTTGGTTTACGGTCCCTGTACCATACATGTAACCGGGTTTTTGAAGTGGGGGGGGGGGTCTGAGAGACTTCTGGGGGGGCGTGGGGGGGGGGACTCAGATTTGAAGAGGGAAGGGGTCCCAGAAGGGACAAAAATGTTCCAAAATAGTGTCTAAATAGGCACTTTTCAGTCAAAAATAGGTCAAAAATGCCTTAAAATAGGCTATAAATAGCGTTATTTAGCTGTTTTAAGGCCAAAATACACTGAGAAAGGCAAAAAGTACACTACTTTATACAATTGTTGGCAAGTTGGAAAACTTCAGGAAAATTCTGGGGGGGGGCTGGGTAGGGGTAAAATTCTGGCTGGGGGGCGGGCAACCCCCCCCCCCCCCCCCAGCCCCCCCCCACCCAGTTACATGTATGCCCTGTACTGTGTCGGTGCTTGCATCAATAAAAACATTGATTTGATTTGATTTGAGGTAATATTTAATTCTTAGCAAACCTGGCCAATTACAACCGCCAATTACCGTTAATTTTAAGGAAGAGTTCGTGGTGAGACATAGAAATGGCCAAATTTTCGCCTGCGGCGCAGTTAATTTGCGTGCAGACTGTCGTCAATAGAGCCGCTCCGCCTGTCAGGGCACTGCGAGTACCTCCTGTCGCTTCGCAGCCCACGCGACTGTGTCAGCAAGTGCCAAGTTGCCTGCCACTGGCACTGCACAGGGCCAGCTCCTAAGCAACTGCATCAGTGGACAGCCAGGCGACTCCAAATTACTTGCTGCCAGCTCCCAAGCAACTGCGTCAGCCAAGTTTAAGCTAACTGCGTCAATGCTAACTAACGATGAGTAGATCGAACTTTTAATTAGTTGCAAGGGAGAAGTTCGTCCAATGTTCAGAGGACTCAGTCTCATTACTGTAAAAACAGTCAGCGAAAAGTCAACTGCAGCCACAGTGGAAACCTACATCTCACTAAAAGAGTAGCATGCAAATGCTGAACCTGTTGCTGCAGTACTTGCTGAACCTGCTGCTGGTGCTGGGCCTATTGCTGAGGCTTCTGCTGAGCAAGCTGATGAACCAGCAACATTAGCTGATTCCTCCTTTTTCCTCTACAGTTTCATCAGCCCATTCTTCGAACAAGTGGCTGTTCTCTCACCAGATTGTGACTGTGATAGTGTGCAGATGCACACCAAGTTGCAAGCTCACCTGACAACAGCCCACAAGAAAGAAACTGACGCTCTTGGCCTGCAGACTGTATACAAATGTTCTGCTTGAGCCAGGACGTAGACGCAGATCTCCACCACATTGATTCGTGGTTCGGCCTCCAACACTTGCAGTGCAGTTTCTGTGGTTGTCTACTGTGTCTTCATCGCAGAACACAGGCTACCATTTTTCTTCTTCTTCTTACCATCATACCATGTACATTCATACAGTGTGCTGCTGCATTGCATTGATGGACCATGCATGACACTCACCCACCCACCCACCCCTGTGGGAAGTATCCCGAATTGCCCAGTTTACCCACCCCCTGCCTTCAAAAAATTTGGCGATTTACCCCTCCCCTGGCTCAATTTCCATGGGCACCTATGTGGCTGGCCCTTTATTTCGGTCAACGTTTTCTGGGTCCACCCCCCCCCCCACAGTTATATGTATGCTGGGCAGGGTTGCACAATTTAAAAAAAAAAGTTTTTTTTTTTAAAAAAAAAATTTTTTTTTTTTAAAAAAAAAAAGTTGTATTTTTTTTTTTAATTTAAAAAAAAAAAAATTTAGCTGTGTTTGGGTAAAATTTAGCTTTTGAGTGGCAAAAAGGCGTTTAAATGGTGTTTAGATGGTACAATTAGGTGTTATTCATGCATAAACTTGCTTATTAGCACCAAAACTAAGCTCTTTTTGGGGTTCCCAACTGGTTCCCAACATAGTGCGATACCGTACACGACCATTTAGAGGCAGCGGCTTTGTCACCATTTGACTAGAACGATGCTAAATATGCTTCTAAAGGCTTTAGGGAAGCACTAGTACTTGTGTTTGACACTCTAATAGGCTAAAAGTATCTTATAGTACAGGTATTTGGCACCAATGATGGCTCCTAAGTCAATTTAAAAAAAAAATTTTTTTTTTAAAAAAAAAAATTTTTTTTTAATTTAAAAAAAAAAACTTGAAATTTTTTTTTTATGCAACCCTGATGCTGGGGGAGGGAAACCTCACCCAAAAACCCTCCCACTGTTACAGGTATGTTTGTACGCGCCCCCATCCGCAAGTTTGGGCATGTGTGCGCATACATGTAACTGGGGGGGGGGGGGTTGCCCGCCCCCAGCCAGAATTTTACCCTTACCCAGCCCCCCCCCCCCCAGCCCCCCCCAGAATTTTCCTGAAGTTTTCCAACTTGCCAACAATTGTACAAAGTAGTGTACTTTTTGCCTTTCTCAGTGTATTTTGCCCTTAAAACAGCTAAATAACGCTATTTATAGCCTATTTTAAGGCATTTTTGACCTATTTTTGACTGAAAAGTGCCTATTTAGACACTATTTCGGAACATTTTTTTCCCTTCTGGGACCCCCTCCCTCTTCAAATCTGAGTACCCCCCCCCCTCCCCACGCCCCCCCCCCCCAGAAGTCTCTCAGACCCCCCCCCCCTTAAAAAACCCGGTTACATGTATGTGTGTGCGCGTGCTTTGGGTCCTTTTCCATCGCTCGCGCCAACAACTGTGTGCCAGTTCTTCAGGGGCCGACTTGCGAAAGGACTGCTCAAGCGCAAGTTCGGCCAGCACGGCAGCTCGCGGCTGCTGAGAAACTGTGGCGCAGAGATGCGCGCTAGCGTCGACGTGGAACCGGCCGATTTAGAGGGCACCCGCAGGCAATTAATGGAACAATTCGAAAGAGACAGAGTCAAGCTGAAGCCCCTCTCGGACTCTGAACTGCACCTGGAGCTACATCTGGGTGGGTGGCTGGCATACCTGTAACTGGGTCTGGCAGAGTGGGGGGGGTAGCTGGCCGATTTTGGGGGAGGGGGTCTCCGGAGCAAAAAAGTGGGGGGGGGGGGGTAGCTGGCCATTGTTTGAGTTATAATGGTACTTTTTGGTCTAAAATGGGTATAAAAAGGGTGTAAACAGTGTTATTTAGCTGTTTTATGGTCATATAACACTGAAAAGCACTGAAAAACACCAACAGTTACTCACCTTTATCGTTGTACAAATGACGAAAAACCTTTGGGAAAATTCTGGGGGGGGGGGGGGTGTCGGGGGGGAGTTGGGGGGGTGGTTGAAAAACTAGTGGGGGGCCCCCAAAGCCCCCCCAACCACCCCCCCAGTTACAGGTATGGTGGCTGGCTGGCTTGCTTTGGTGCTGTGTGGAATGGAGAAACAGGTGTAGCAACTAACTGGGGAATTGGGCTGAGAAAACTGGGAAATTGGACCGGTGGAGCTTGTTTAAGCTGATGGTAGCACACCATTGATGGGATCTGCCTGTAACTGAGGGGGGTTACCCTTTACGTTCCGACACCCCCCCCCCCCCTCAAAGATGTTTTCAAAGGATTTACCACGCCTAGAATCACAAAACGAGTAAATGTTGGTGTTTTAGTGGTGTGTTAGATAAACAGCTAAAAACACTATTTAGTGCCTATTTTAACCCATAAAAAGTACCAGTATTATAAGTCAACGAATGGTCAGAGCTACCCTCATGTTTTCGCTCCAGCCACCCCCAAATATTTCAACCCCCAATGCTTGATGGACACACACAGACACACACACACACACACACACACACACACACACACACACACACACACACACACACACACACACACACACACACACACACACACACACACACACACCCGTTCAGTGGACCCTTTCACCGATCCGACCGCGCGTTATGAGGCGACGGAGTTCACAATTGCCAGCACCAGCGCTCTGACGCGCCTTCGGTGCAGAGTCCACCAGGAACTGTGGTCTGGCGGCGCCTTCCTGACGTCTGGCGTGAAGTTCGGCTGCGACTTTCTAGCCTATCCCGGTTAGCTGCGCTTTGCAGTTGGGTACCAGTGGGCCAGTGACGTAGCCAAGGTGGGGGATGGGAGCATACCTGTAACTGGGGTGGGGGTTTGGGGGGGGGGGGGGGTCCTTCCCCCACTTGCTGGTTTTGACCCTACCCACACCCAGGGTGGCACAATTAAAAAAAAGTTAAAAAATTTTTTTTAATTGAAGACTTGTAGAAAAAAGGCGATTGCAGTGCTGGGATTCGAACCCAGGTCTCAGGGATTCCGGTCCTGGATGCTGTCCTGGAATTTTTTTTAAATTAAAAAAAAATTCTCTGTTTTTGGGTAAAATTTAGCTTTTGAGTGGCAAAAGTCGTTTAAATGGTGTTTAGATGGTACAATTAGTAGTTATTCATGCATAAACTTGCTTATTAGCACCAAAACCAAGCTCTTTTTGGGGTTTCCAACTGGTTCCCAACATAGTGCGATATCGTACACGACCATTTAGAGGCAGCGGCTTTGTCACCATTTGACTAAAACGATGCTAAATACGCTTCTAAAGGCTTTAGGGAAGCAATAGTACTTGTGTTTGACACTCTAATAGGCTAAAAGTATCTAATAGTACAGGTATTTGGCACCAATGATGGCTCCTAAGTCAATTAAAAATTTTTTTTAATTTTTTTAATTTAAAAAAAACTTGAAATTTTTTTATGCAACCCTGCCCACATCCCCCCAACCCCCCCAGAAATTTGAAACTGTTAATTGAAATGTGTTTTGTACAGTCATTGTGAGCAAAAATCGACCAAAAAGGGCCTATATTGGGTTATTTACAGTGTATTTTGACCAGAAAGTACCTATTTTAGAGTTTTTACAGTGTCTTTTTGACCAAAAATCAACCAAAAAGTGCCTATTTTTTTCCTTCCCCGACCCCCCTCCAAATTTTCACCCCCACCCCACCCACCCCCCCCAGAAAGTGCCCGAACCCCCCCCCCAGGTCCAATTCCCGGTTACAGGTATGGATGGGAGAAGGCTTCCACCCATACCTGTAACCGGGAATTGGACCTGGGGGGGGGGGGTCCGAGCGCTTTCTGGGGGTGGTGGGGGGGTGGAAATCTGGAGGAGGTGGGGGGGTCTGGGCAGAAAAAAATGGGCAATTTTTGGTCTATTTTTAGTCAAAAATACACTGTAAAAGCCTGAAAATAGGTACTTTTTAGCCGAAATACACTGTAAATAACGCAAACTAGACACTTTTGGGTCGATTCTTGCTCAAAAACACTGTACAAAGTGCATTTATTTAGCAATATAGTTTGTAGTAGTAATTTTTCAAAAAGTCTGGGGGGGGGGTTGGGTGGGGTTTCGCACGAACCTGGGGGGAGGGTTGGGGGGGGTGTGGGGGGGGTCAAAACCAGCAAGTGGGGGGGAGGGAAACCCCCCCCAAACCCCCCCCCCCAGTTACAGGTATGCTTCCACCCCCTGGAAATTCTCCGAAGCTCAAATTTTTTAACTTGGTACCTTCTGTTGCAATATGCCAATCTGTGCTTTTTTCCCTCAATTTTAATGCAAATAATGATGAAAACGACGCCAAAGAGCCACATTTTCGCCTGCGGCGTACTGTTTTGCATTTTAAACAACCGTGTAAAGCTCGTTACATTACTCTAAAAATTTTGCCTGCGGCGCTATTTGAGCACAAAAATCGACCGTTTTGACCACATTGCTAACGTTTTGGTGAATGTAGTCTGGCAAACGAACGCAAAGCATGTAAACAGAATTGGATGGGTGGGAGAGTGTCTAAAGCTTCCTCAGCCAAAATGGCGCAATGTCCAAAAAATTCAACAGGGTTGCCCCTGTTGCAAAATTGAGTATTTCACTGAGATTGAAACCCGCCCCCCCCCCCCCCGAAATCATGTCCTGGCTACGTTACTGTTGGGCACGTCCGCATGGAATAATAGGTGGCAGTGCTGCTGAGGCGGTCAGAGTGGGTTGCAATTGGTTGGAGGGAGTAGAGTGGGAGGAATTATGCAAACGGTGATCAAAAATCTATATCCAATCCACTCTGTATCAATTTATCCTCCTCTTTGCAACTTCCTTTTTTTCTGTTCTTTTTCCTCGCTGCTTTGAGTGTGTGGTTGCGTGCGTGCGTGTCAGCATGACTGACCTGACCATGCCAGAGAAGGTGCACGGGCACAGTGGAGTGGAGAGAGGAATTCCAGGCGACCCCTTGCTGTTCCATTCTTCTTACATGGTCTTGTGTCTGTTGGAACGACCACAGTTTTCGGCTGGTGCGGCTACGAGCTTGCTGGACAGGAGTAGTTCCGGTAGACAGTTCGACTTCTCCGCTTGGACGCGGGTCGCGTCGCAAGTGAAGAAGTCACTGTTGCTGGCCTATCTCGGCAATGATGACGTCATAGAGTATACCGTACTACGGTGGAAGGGCAGACTGAGGGAGTGATTCGGCAGATTGAGGCGTTGCGATGGATTGATGCGTTTTTATTGCAATTTTGCGAAGAAATGACGAATGACGCCCTCCCCCCCCCCTCTCTGTCGGCAGATCATTTGGCCTGCGTGCGTGCGTGCACGTTGCGTTAAGCCGTTCGCGACAGTTACTCAACATATGTGCCACATGACGACACGCAACTCCTGCTATTGAAAACGAACGTCGACCCTCCCGCACTACATAGTGTTCTTCCGAAGGTCTTTGGCGAATTACGCGGCTCTAGACAGAAAGGCGTCACAGATATGGCTGTGCTATATGGGCCATTGACGGCCTCCTTAGCGTTGCCCCTAATCCAACAACAACAACCTGATCCACAGATTGCGATGACTGACAGGTCGGGTCGGATGTCGGGTGATCCGCTTCTTTTGGGCAACTACCATTTGCTTCCATTGGCATTACACCGTAACCTGACGAAACGCCTACCATTGTACACAGACGTACGTACAGCGTGTCATGTGATAGAGCCCAGTGCTGCTTTTCTTTGCCTTTTTGGCCTAATCGACAGCTAATGCGCGGATGTTGATCGTCAAATTTCCTTATTCACACGATTTCGCATCTACAACGAGAGTTAACAGCGACGCAGCGTCGTTCACGACAGGTATAGTCGGTACGAATCATCACTGCCTGCTAATTGAATTGAAGACGTCATCCACAAATTGCGCCTTTTCATCCGAATTTGCTCGTCTCTCGTCAACGCGAGCTATCGCACTGCGGGAATAGGCACTCGGGGGGTTTGCTGCGGGCCTGTTCAGTTGAAGAGTAGCTGGGCGTAGGCGCGCGACTTGTCGAGCAGTCCAGTGCGACACATCTCGGTGGTACGCGCGACGGCGTGTCGGTCGGCGCGCTCAAAGTTGGCCCTGACCAGCTCGAAGTAGGCGCCGTCGCTGAGCACGACCGCGTGCAGGCGGAGACAGCGCAGACGGAGCACGTCGATGAACTTGCTGCTCTTCTCCGAGAATCGCAGCCGCTCCTGGTCCCACCTGCAGCTGTGGGTCAGGGGATGGCGCACAACACCGTTGTGATAGAGGATGGCACGCACGCTCGGACGGACGGACGCACGGCGAGACACAAGCAAGCGCGCCAAGCAGAGATGCAGCTTATCAAAGAAGCCGAAAGGCGGGGGAGTGAATCTGAGTTTTTAAAGCCTTAATTTTGCAAAACGTTTTGGTTACCAGAAAAGTCTCAGGACCATAAGTGCCTCGTCTACCCTGGAAACCGCGTCGTAGGCTCAACTTGCTGGATACTTTGGCCATACTCGCTCTTCACATGCTTCAAAAATATAGAAGAGAAAAAACAGTGCCGTATGCAATTTTTTTGACAATTTGACTACAAATGTTCCTAAATTTCGTAAGAATCCCTACTTGCTCGCCTTCACCAGAGGGAGAGCACTTCATGCAGGATCGCCTACAGCTGGGGAGGGTGACCTGCACCTACACCCACTACCCAGTTACACTTGCATGTATGGAGCCCAGCACTCACCTGATCTCGAGTCGTCTGAGCAGCGGGCAATTCTGCGCGAGGCAATCGACGAACTGGTCGATGTGGATCTTGGCCATCACCTTGGGACAACAGTCCTCCGCCACGCCCATCACTAGCGTGCTGTCGCGTATCGATTTATCCATTGATCAGCAGCCCGTCAGAAAGAAGTGTCTCACGTGACGTTGCGCAGGTAGGGAAAGGCGTGCGTCCAGAAGTTCTCGATGAGTTTGGGGTGGCCGCCCAGGTTGAGCGCCTCCAGTTGGGGCCCGTGCCTGACACGCACGGGCGTACAATGGTAGAACCGAGTGAACGGATCTGTAGGGATCGTCGTACCTCTGGACAAAGTCGGCGACAGCGGCCTCTCCCAGCAAATCGCAGGTGTCGAGGTCGAGAAAGCGCAGGGACGCCGTGTTTCCCGACGCCACCCACTGCTCCAGCACCTGTGCACATGCCAGTCCATGGAGCAAGTGCCCCTTGCTCTGCTCATATCCACGGGCGTACGTGCGAGCGTGCGTGTCAGCCGCCCAGGATCGGGCTGACTGGGTCTCGTCTCTCACTCGCAGCGGTCAATTATGTGTGACCAAAGAGAGAGGTCCGCGCGATCATAGAAGTGGCCCACACACAAACAAACAAAGCGTGCGCGTACCCAGTCGTTGAAGTGCTCGAGAAAGGCCGCCTTGAGCCATCGGAGTCGCGGCAGGCGCACGAGCACGTGCAGAATGGTCTCGGCGGTCAGATCGGTGGCCGTGATGTCGAGCTCCTGCAGGCCGCTGCGCTCCCACTCCGCCGTCACCACGTTACGGCTGTCCAGGCCTGCAAGCCCACGATTTCTCAAAACTCCATTCACATGTTTGCGAGTGGCTGTTTGCGCAGTCGGGCTAAGGTGTTAGTTCCAAACCGCAAGGTGCAGAGTTCCAGACTGCCAAAAAAACAGTAACCACCTTGGGCAAGGGGCTCACGCAAAAACGGTGCCCCCTGATCGCGGTTCTCATTGAGACCATCGGTCTTGTACAGAGGTAGAGTACAGGCAGAGTACTTGTACAGTGTTAAAGGCAGAGATAACCAAGGTCCCATGTGGTCCCCTATCGCCTGAGACCGGTCTCAAACCTCCAAAAAAACGTATGAGTGCGAGTTGAGCAGTCGATTAAACTTTTTAGTCATCCATCTCTTTTGATGCTGCAGTTAGCAACAGTAGCAAGATCGGATCGTAGCGACGTTTGCGACAATGCAATGCGGGTTGTGTGATTTGGATGAATGAGTGAATGATTTGAGTGTGATTTTTTGCTGAGAAAAGAGTACAGCATTGTAGCAATGTCTTCCGAATATGTTTGTTCCCTCACCGCAGTGTGACATGAAGAGGGTGGAAAGTTTTCTGCAGCGCTGGAGCAACTCGCGCAGACACGATCCAGTCACCTTAAATTTTGCAGTTTTAATAGGTATTTTTCGTATTTTTTTTTCAATCAACTGGTAATCACAACTGTCAGTGTCAGTTCGAGTCGAGGTCTACCTTCTCGCAGTAGTTGATGCAGAGGCACTCAAGGTAAACGCAATTGGACGAGAATGCGTTGACGTGCGCGTCACTCACAAACACCACCTGAATGACAACGGTTTGATTTGAGCAACCAACGAAAATTGACGGAAGTCGATAAATGCAAACTGCGGGTGATTTGTGATTGCAATTTTTGAATGACTCGGCTCGTTGGTCTATTGCGTGTAGATAATAGGGATGAGCACGGGCCTGCACATCTCGGCCCGGCCCGGCCCGCCAGATAGTCCGGCCCGGCCCGCACCCTCAAAATCCAGGCCCGGCCCGGCCCGGCCCGTCCAACTGCTCAAAATTGCAGTCCCGGCCCGGCCCGGCCCACAACATGAAATAAGTACAGTCACTACAGTGTACAATTTACTGAAATACCGTATGCCAATTTGCGTGATTTACTTAACGGAATGGCGCATCCACCTCTCAGAATCGCAGTTCACAACCATTTTACGGCCTTTGCACCATTTGAGCGCGAAAGACGCGCGTCATAGAATACAAAGTTGCTGATACGCTGCAGAATAGTCGCCGATACTTACAATGCATTACATAGGAAGCTATCTACGTTGGCCAGCCAAGAACGTCCGGCCCGGCCCGGCCCGGCCCGCACCCTCAAAAGGGTGTCCCTAATTTAATGATAATGATTAATGATTAATGATCGTTAACTGTACGGTATTGCCCATTTTCAATTTTAATAAATTTGAAAATCGAATTAAATTATCTTATTTTGAGCATGTTAGATCAGTCCGATTTGGTTGATGTGTTTGTGTCGATAAGGAAGGTAACGACGTCAGCGCCTGGGTCAAAGTTAGAAACGGCGCAGTTTCCCTAATTTAATGACTGCTTTAAAGATCGGTAATTTAAAGATCGCGTGATTTGGTGTAGGACATTGTTGTGTGCGATTGTTTCTAATCGTCCACGACCGAGTACTCGGGTGGGCATGGAGGATGCTTGGGCGTGAACGCTAACACATACATAGGTAGTTGCGCCCATTAATAACAGACGCTTCAACTATTAATTAATGGGAAATCAACAATTAAATAGGAAAATGCGACCAAACCGTTAATATTTTGGCAATTTGAAATTCAAGGTTTCAAGAATCACACATTTGAAATGACGCGATCCTTAAAATCATTAAATCTCCGATCCTTAAATTAGGGACTGCGAACAATTTTGAACATCAGCAATACCGTACATTTAACGATCATTAATCATTAATCATTGGTCATTAAATTAGGGACACCCCCCTCAAAACGCAGGCCCGGCCCGGCCCGGCCCGCAAAACGGGCCTGGAATTCCGGCCCGGCCCATGCTCATCCCCTAGTAGATAAGTATAGCATGCGATGCTTAGCCGATAGCCTAGTCCTTTCAACTTTTTTTTAATTTCCGAACTGTTTTGGTACAGTCATAGCGAAGCGCTGTACCACACCGGTTAGTCGCATTTTTTTCGCAGAGAGTTGTAGATTAGAAAGAGAAGTAACGCCCAAAGACTTACGCCCCAGAGGTTGATGACGGTGAGAGCGGCCAGGGATTCCTTGAGCTTTCCAATGTTGACCGTCTCTTTGGCCTCTTCCTCCTCGTCCTCCACCTTTTCGTACGTGCCTGTACACACAAGCACTCGGCGTCTTTACACGAACTGAGTGTTTAGAACAACACCAATTTGCCAGCCAAAAGCCCATACCTGTAACTCCTGGGGGGGGGGGCGAAATGGCTCTCACAGCGGGGGGCCAGTGGGGGCGCAAAGGGGGGGTAGCTGACCATTTTTGACTTATACATGTACTTTTTGGTCAAAAAGGTGTATTATTTGGGTCTAGACAGTGTTACTTAGCTGTTTAGTGGCGTGTCGCGACGTTCCCCTAAATATGCAAATATCTAACATAAGAATTACGGTAAAGGAATGAGAATTACGGTAGCAAAAATGAGAAAAACGGTACGCGCGCAGTTTAAATCTTTTTTATGTTCGCGTTTCCTTTGTTTAAAAATGCAACGAAAACCATGTGTGAAGAGAAAGAGTGTTGGCGTATGTGAAAGACAAAGCGATCCCGAGGTTGGCCGTCGACGTACTCAGCCTAGCAACGCGTCGGTGCACGGATGCAGCGCCGGCGACTCGTCGTCAACAGTGCGTTTGCGCGACCGCCTTCGACAGTTCGTCTGGGCACGCCGCCTCGCTGCCAGTTGTCCGTTTTTCGGTTTCGGTCAGCCAGCCTTTGCTGAACGACTCCGTCGGCAATGTCGACATGGACCACCGAGCACCGACGCACCGGCCGGCCGAGTAAGGCTTCGTTGCGGCCGTGCATGAGTAGCGGATCGTCAACAGCGTTCCGCCCTCCGTCGACAGCGAACTTCGCGCTGCCGTCTCTCTCCTGTCGTCTAGCCAGACTCCGCCGACTCCTTCGGCACTCGGCAGCATCGAGAGGGACCGCCGACCAGCGGGGGGGGGGGGCTGAGCAACGCCGCGGTGATGACGTGCATCGCTTTCGACGCGCCGTCAACAGCCGCCGCACCGGGCTGGATGAGGCGTGTCGTCAGTGGCGGCAGGCAGCGACGGTCACCGCGAGCGCCGCCAGAGCGAGCGTCGCCGCCAGTTGTCCGTCTCCCTGTCAGCCTTTGCCGACGACTCCGTCGTCAATGTCGACAAGGACCGCCTACTCGCCGGCCAGCTGAGCAACGCGTCGGTGCGGCCGTGCGCCGATGGCGGCTCGCCAATTGCGTCACACCCGCCGTCCGTCGTCAGCGATCGTGGCCGCTGCCGTCTGTTCGTCTTCCGGCTAGCGGCGCGCGCCTGCGTCGTTGTCGACTCGCCGTCAACAGCCACCGTGCCGGCCGAGGCCGAGACAGCGTCGTCAGGGCCTTTGTCTGCAGCGTAAGTCGTCGCCAACAGATGTGTGGAGTGTGGTGCCTTGCGACAGCCGACACCCTAGCAGCCGGGCAACGCGTCGGCGCGCGCGTGCATCGCATCGTCGTCGACCGTCGTCTCGTAGTCGTCAACTGAGTCTGGGCGCTGTGTCGCAGCTAGCGTCGCCGCTCCCAGCTCTTCTAGCCTGCAGACCGTGCCGTACAGGACGACTCGGTCGGCTCGGCAGCGTCAATCGCCGACACGCCAGCCGGCCGAGTAACGCGAGCTGGCGGCTCGTCGTCACTCGTCAACGCGCAGCGTGTCGACGCCACCGCCATACGCAACGTCACGCAACCGATGACGGTGGTTTGAAAGGCACGGTCGGCAGGCCTTTGTTGCGCCGGTCGGCGCCCCCGTTCTGCCAGTTCGTCGTCGACTCACGAGCCTCCTCTGGAAGCCGAAAGTCGATTGGTGGCAGCGTCGACTGCTCGTCTCGGGACGGATCGCCTTCGGACGCCGGCCCGCCTCTCATCAGACGACGGCTACCTGACAACGAGCCGGCTTGATCACGACCCCGCTCAGTTCATTTTTTTCTCTCCACCCAGGTGATTATATTTATAAGCGGTCTTTGCGGGCGTGTCGTCGTCGTCGTCACGGGGATGTAGCGTTGTGCTGTGTTTGTGCCATTGTTGTTAATCCTGTCATGCGGTAACGTGCGCAGCAGAGTTTCACCGCAGCCTTTAGACTTTTAAAACAACTGTAATTAGTAGCAAAATTGAATTGTAGTGTTTGAATTAGTACTTTGGAGTGTGTCGAACTTGTTAGAGCTAGTTTGTAAGCGGCGGAAACGTAGATATTTTAAATTTGCGCGCATTAGGGGAACGCTCTATCTTTTAGGGGAAAGCCTAGCCTATCCACCTTTAGTGGTCATATGACAATGAAAAGCATACCTGTAACTGGGGGGGGGGGGGTTGGGGGCCCCGCACTATTTTTCCAACCCCCCCCCAACTCCCCCCCCCCCCAACCCTCCCTCCCACAATTTTTCCAAAGGATTTTCACGCAGTCTAAAACGATAAAAGTGAGTAAATGTTGGTGTATTTCAGTGCTTTTCAGTGTTATATGACCACAAAACAGCTAAATAACACTGTTTAGACCTTATTTATACCCACTTTACCCAGGTTTTTACAGTGTATTTTTGACTAAAAATATACCAAAATTGCCCTTCTTCCCAGACCCCCAGATTTTCACCCCAAACACCACCCCCTCCAGGAAGTGCTCGAACCCTCCCCCCAGGTCCAATTCCCGGTTACAGGTATGCCCACCCCCAGTCAGCAGAGATATGGCCAAAACCAAAGTTGCGGTGTAGGGCGCCTCCAGGGCTTCGGCTCAAACCGTGCCAGGCATACATGTAACCGGGTTTTTGAAGTGGGGGGGGGGGGGGGGGGGGGGGGGGGGGTAAGCAGATTTGAAGAGGGAGGGGGGGTGTCAGAGGGTAAAAAAGTGTATTTAAATAGGGTCTAAATAGGCACTTTTTGGTCAAAAAAAGGGTAATAAAGGCTATAAATAGCGTTATTTAGCTGTTTTAGGGTCAAAAAACACTGAAAAAGACGAAAAATACACTACTTTGTACAATTGTAGACAAGTTGGAAAACTTCAGGAAAATTCTGGGGGGGGGTCTGGGGGGGCTGGGTAGGGGTAAAATTCTGGCTGGGGGCGGGTAAAACCCCCCCCCCCCCCACCCCGCCCCCCCAGTTACATGTATGGACTGCCAGGTGGACGGCCCACCTTCCCTCGCTGGAGAACAACGTCGCCGTGATACTGACCCGCCCGATCCTCGTGATTGTTTACAGCCTCGTGCTGTGCGCCTGGTGTCAAACTAAAGTCTTGTTTTTAAACCAACCAATGATGTGCAACACTTGCACAGAGCTGATGTAGGTGTAGATCTTTCGGAGGAACGCTTCGAGGAAAATGTTCTCGGACAGGCAGATGGTCAAAGAACGCAGTCTTGCTGGGAACGCCTGCAGATTCGCAAATTCCGTCAGCTGCATAGCCGTCGAGAAGTCTGCAACGATGCACGCACCCAATTATCACCGGTTTACAGTCCTACCGTAAATCCTCCAATACACCCCCCCCCCCCTCCAATCGGGCCCCCCCCCCAATTGGGCCCCCGGGTACGGCAAGGTTGAAATAATAGAGCCCCCCCCCCCCTCCAATAGTGCCCCCGGGGTAAGGGGTATGTTGTGCCATGTGCCTTTTATGGGCAAAAATATAGTGGTAGGTACATTTATATCGTGTATACACACTACTACTAACCAATAATAGTACGTTTCAGCAACTATTAGCGGTAAATCAATCATTAAATGCGGCAAGTAAGTAATCAAAGTAATCAAAATCACCGAAAAATCGGCAATTTTGACAGCGAAACTAGCATTACCATTCCAAATTTTTAGGTTGAAATAATAGAAGCCCCCCCTCCAATAGTGCCCCCCCCCTCCAATAGTGCCCCCGGGTAAAAAGAGGTTGAAAAAATAGTGCCCGGGGGCACTATTGGAGGATTTACGGTATATGTTGTTGTTGGATTAGGGGCAACGCTAGGAGGCCGTCAATGGCCCACATAGCGTACCCATCTCCATGGCGCCTTCTTCCCGTATACAGCCGCATTATATGACAAAGACTTGCGGAAGAACGCCGTCTGTGATCTAGGGCAGCGACGGAACGAGAAAATCCATTGAGAGGGAAGTCCTCGATCTAGTGGCTCCAACCCAGAACCGTGCGCGCAAGAGGCCGATTCTCTACCACTACACCATACGCTGCCCAGAGTGCTATGTAGGTACTTGGGTTGCCGTAATTCCCTGCAATTGACGGCAGCCGGTCTGTTAGAGGAAGTGGTGCTTGTTCGAATGCTCGTAGAGGACGTACAACTTCATCAAAACGCAAGATAGAAAACATCGGCCATTTGGACTTCACGTCATTTCAGCTTTGTAGCACTGAGACTCGTGGACTGCAGTTGAAACCAGTGAGGCAGCTGTGCGTGCGTTCTGCACACCCACCCAGTGTCATGTTGTCGAGATGGGCACATTTGGCGAGCTCCGAAAGGACGCCGGGCGTGATGAGGTCGGTGCCCAGCTCGATGAGCCGCACCTCGCTGAACCTCGTGCCGATCAGCTGCGTGAAATGCTCGACGCTCTTCACCTAAACAGGCTGCGTTCGCGTGCGTGCGTGCGTGCTGGTGCGTGCGTGCGTGTCGGTGCGCATGCGTGCGCGTCGGTGCGCGTGCGTGCGTGCGTGCGTGTGTGTGCGCGGTGCGAGCGTGCGTGCGTGTCGGTGCGCGTGCGTGCGCGCCGACGTTGAATCCTCCATGGGCGGGTCTGAGAGCGAGGCTGGTCCAGAGTCGGGGCTGCTGGATGACGGCGTTCCAGGCGTGGCAGACGAGCGCGCACCGCAACAGCTCCTTCTGCGGCACATACGAGAAGATGCGCGTCAGCAGCGGTTCGGGCAGCCTCTCTATCGTCTGCAACGAAACGATGGGTTTTCTCTGCAAAGTTGTTAGGGTTCTATGGAATTTTTGGTATCGCAAGTAGGTAGTACTCTGATCCACCCCCAGCTTGGTTTGAACGACACAATTTGCACATCCGACGAGGCTGGTTCAGCCTCTGAAGGGCCTCGCCAGCCGCCTTGCCCGCCGGAGATGGAAATTCAACGTTGAATGTTTTCAGAGGGAATCCATATTATCAGACAATAACTACTTTTGCTACCATATTCATCCTATGCACGCCAATAATATTCTTTGCAAAGCCACCTTCTCATTGATGTTAACGGTCAGTGCTTGCGGCATAAGAAACTTGAGAGAGCCGCGTCTGCTCTGGCGTCGTCGTGCGAGAATGTCGCTCATATTCTTCTGTTTCCTTTCGGGAGAAACACTCGAAAACCTTGTTCTTTTGTTTCGGTCACTCGACCTTTGTCTGTTCTATGGATTGAGCTACGTCAATCCGCGCACCCTTTCATTGGCTTCTTTGCACACCAAAAATGGGCTTGCTGTAGCGTTTGGTCTTCGAATAGGTAGAAGACGGGGCTATAGGCGGCTATGCATAATCTCCGGAGAAGCAAACCGGGAAGGAGCTGGCAAACAAAGAGCGTTCTTCAGTCCGAAGGTGAACACTCAACGGTCACTGCACAAATAAAGACGTTTATATGGTCTTTGGGAGACGCTCAACACTTCGAAAAGCTCCTCTAAGAGTCGCATTTAGAAGCTGTGCTGAGCTGCAAGGAGTCGGCGTATGGTTACAGAACTGTAACCAGCCACCTGAATTTTCAACTATTGCAGCGCTCCCCCCCCCCCTCCCTCGAATAATGGATATCTCAGTTCAAAAGTAAGGGGAGGTTCAAACTAATAGTTGAAGAATTTACGGGCCATTCTCGATTTTTTTTCTGTTCTCCACGCTTCGCCTCGCAACGAAATCGGGGTCCAGCAGCAGGATTACCAGCTCTCTGCGGCCGAGCGGCTTCCTGGCGGGCTTGGGCGAGGGCGAGGTGGGCGTCGTGGCGCCGCTGCCGCCGCCGTCGGCGTCTTCCTTGCGCTGGTCGGACCTTAGGCCCTGCACGGCTAGGTCTGCCGTCTTGTCGGGGTCGCGGCTCACGCGCCGCGTCGCCTCGAACAGCGCCGACGCCGACATCTGCATCCTGACGATTGGGAGAGATCGAACTCGCTCTCTCTCTCTCTCTTTCGAAGAGAACCGTTTCCACTTTTAGAGGCCGCGTCTGTTTCCTTCCCTCCTGGGCGCAGCGAGCCGCTGCACGCTAGGTAGGACGGCAGATTTTGAGAGACGAAAACGGAAAACTGCGCGCTCATCCGCCCCGACGCGGCTGCCGACGCAGCTGACGCCAACGCGCGTCAACGCACGGCCGAAAAGGGAATCTGTCCAATCCACTGGACGCGTCGGCGGCGGTACATTTGTCTCCTTCTTGCACGGAAGCAGCGTTTCTGGTGCAACTTTTTTCTTTTCTCTTGCCAGAATGTCAAAACGTTTCGAGAAGGCTGCCAAAACTAAGAACTTGTGGGAAACTGAGCGACTCTCGCTGTCTGTAGCGAATGTCGAAGCCGCGCTTCTGGGATACCAGTGCAGAGCGTGTTGGAGTTGGGGTGGCCGCAACGCACGCACCACACCCAATTCTTCGACGAAATTTGAAATCAAATTATATGAGCAGAGACTGTGGGGCTGTGGCGTAGTCCGCAAGGCGTTGGATTCCTGTCGGGGGTTCGATTCCTTGCTGGGTGAAAACCGCGGCAACCCTTTTGGGCAAGGGGTTCAAACCACAGCTCCGGTTTATGCCTGTACCGTGGCTTCGGCCAAAAATCAGTGCCAGGTGGGGGCCCACCTCGCCTCGCGGAAGAACAACGCCCACTGTTATGTATACGGCGCCGCCCTGTGATCTTGTGATCCAGTTTACGGCCATTGTGCTGTGTCGGTGGTTGTCGTGTGTAATACGCACACCACACTTCGCGCCCAGCTCACCGGCATCAGTGAGAGGACGTAGGCGAGCTGGACCTTGCCGAGCGCGCGGAACTTGGCGAGTATGCGGCGCCGCTTCTTGCGCCAGGCGGCCGTGTCTCGCCAGTTGCCCCACCGTCGGCCGCCGACGCCGCCGCCCGACATCGCAGAGGCGGACTCGGCCGACTGGCTCGAAGGCTGAATTCTTTTTTCAAATGCGGGTGTAGATGGATGGATGGAGGGATGGGTGGGATGTGGGTAAATAAATTGTCTAGACGAAAAAAAGACTGCGAGAAACTGGACAGAGGGAAGCGCCCTGTACCTGGAATTCCTGCAATGAGAGCGCGCTCCACCCCCCCCCCTCCCCGCTTCACTACTTGTGAAAATTTATTGCCGTTTTCCCGCCGCGCAGTGCACAGCAAAGTGGCTGGGCACTCTAGCTTGGTGGGGGGGGGGGGGGGTGTGAAGCGTTTTCACTCCCCGGAAACACAAGCAAACAATGTTGTTGCACACACAAAAGCGGATGGAATCTCTCAGTCGTAGAGTTGAGAGCCCAGAGACCGCAAAGCTTATCCAAGGTATAGGTATGCACTTCTTCGAACAATACCCACAGCGGCGTTTCCCAGTACTTCAAGCACGCGTTTGAATTGAAAATTTGCAAATACTACTACACTCTGTATTTCCATCCGAACGATGCACGCTCGCGTATTCGAGCGCATACTGTGGGGGTGTTGAGTTAGTTGTGTGCAAGCAGCTGAAGGACGGAAGGGTCTAGGATGTACTTACTAACTCAACACCGCTTGGTACATTCACTTTCTGCGAACCAGACCGTATTCGATGGGGTACTGTATTGTACGTTGTGTACATATTGAAAGGGACTATTTGAGATTAGACGGTCTGTTGTAGTTGTAGCTTCCCTCAAAACAAAGGCAATTTTTTTGCTCTAAATTGACACTGACGGTCAGTAATAAAGCGCTGTCAATCTATCTTTGCAGATACATTGTACATAAGTTAGCAATTCCCATCATGAAGTACCGTAGTTGCCCTAGAAATTTGCATAAACAGGTGTTGCCCAAGCAAAGGTCCGATTCTTTCCAATCCCAATAGTGTCAACGTGGTTTCCGTGTGGAAATTAAAGTGACAAAACACAGCAGGATTGGCGTGGCATATTGGTGCATTCAAAGTTTGGCCCAGCTGGGAGCGTACCTGCTCCGGACCGCCTTTCTTGATGGCTTCGGCGAACTGGAGTTTGTCCGTCAGCGAGGCCAGATTCATCTTGGGCTTCTGAATTCCCAATTCCCGTGCGTACGACTTCAACAACATACCGTTAAACCTGTTGTTGTTGTTGGATTTGGGGCAACACTAGGAGGCCGTCGATGGCCCATATAGCATACCCATCTCCTTGACGCTTTCATGTCTAGAGCCACAGAATTTCATAGCCAAAGACATTCGGAAGAACGCCACCTGTAAGCTAGGGCAGCGACGGCACGAGAAAGTGCATTTGAGTGGGAAGTCCTCGATCCGGTGGATCCATCAAGAATCGAACCCAGAACCGTGCGGCGTGCGCGCAAGAGGCCGATTCTCTACCACTAGGCCATACGCTGCCCTGTGACAAGCGCAAGCACCGTATCATTTCGGATGCCCCCTCTGGGAGCGGAGCGTCTATTACTGGGGGTCATTATAGGAGTGCATTTTATCCGTACCGTAAATCCCCCAAAATGGTGCCCCCGGGTACGGAGAGGTTGAAAGAACAGTGCCCCGGGGCACTATTGGAAGATTTACGGTATTCATTCACTGCTGTATTCTGCGAGTTGGAGCGACTCCTCGACGTCGCCGACGGCCGCTCTTTCTCCTGAGTGACCATACCTGTAACTGGGTCTGGCAGAGTGGGGGGGGGGGGGGTAGCTGGCCGATTTTGGGGGAGGGGGTCTCCGGAGCAAAAAGTGGGGGGGGGGGTAGCTGGCCATTGTTTGAGTTATAATGGTACTTTTTGGTCTAAAATGGGTATAAAAAGGGTGTAAACAGTGTTATTTAGCTGTTTTATGGTCATATAACACTGAAAAGCACTGAAAAACACCAACAGTTACTCACCTTTATCGTTTTACACATGAAGAAGATCCTTTGGGAAAATTCTGGGGGGGGGGGTCGGGGGGGAGTTGGGGGGTGGTTGAAAAACTAGTGGGGGGCCCCCAAACCCCCCCCAACCACCCCCCCCCAGTTACAAGTATGCCTGAGTCGCTTGTGAGGCGTCTTGTCGGCGCGCCCGTCCCAGCGTCACGGCGCGCGCTGCGGTCGAGGCGCGACTGAACAATTCGAAGTATTTCAAAGTTTTGATTTTCGAATGAAAATTGAGAGAGCCGCAGTGGAAGTCAGTTCATGTTCAAGGATTTTCAAGGAATTCGACCTCCTAGATTCTTTTCAAGGGGGGTCCTTCGTATGTTTCGGACAGGGCAAAACGGAAGCACTAGACGTATTGATGCTCCTAGATCTAGTGGATCCATCATGAATCGAACCCAGAGGCCGATTCTCTAGCACTAGGCCATACGTTTCCTGTCGATTATTTGGTATTTGGTATTTGGTATTTGGTAGGTATTTGGTGGTAGGTATAGGGAGGTGGTAGGTTGTATGTACAGTGCGGCAATTCAATTGCCTTTTCTTACCTTTCTCAATGACCACCTCTGTGAAGGCTGTAAGGACGGCGTTTTTTGCCGTTGCGAACCGCACACACACACACGCAGCCTTGCGCCACCTTTATGTGCCCTGGGGGCGCTGCGTTATAAGTCTATACCTCATCGTGTGGCTGTGGCGCGCGTGGCAGCGGACCCCCGCAGCAATTGTCGTCGGGTCGTCAA
The DNA here is from genome assembly GCA_030248085.1 of Paralinhomoeus sp. GSCO2_6. Lineage (NCBI taxonomy): Eukaryota > Metazoa > Nematoda > Chromadorea > Monhysterida > Linhomoeidae > Paralinhomoeus > Paralinhomoeus sp. GSCO2_6. The sequence goes on from JASAMY010003100.1 coordinate 81,656, forward strand.
CGGCTCGGGTGACTTTTTCGCCCTCTCTCTCTCTCTGTCTCTTTGGCACGCGAGCTGCTTCCGTTTCGTCCGATATGGTAAGAATGAGAGTGAAAATGCAGACTGCAAATGGAAAAATAATTGTTTATGTTCGTCGTCGTTTGTATTGTACACGCAACGTGCAGAGACACCTATGCACGTGTGTAGCTGTCTGTGTACACAAAAGCGGCTTCCGTCCTGTAAACAGCGGGGCGTCTGTGAAGAGGGATAGGCGCTGCGGAGTGGAGTGAACGAACAATGTACCTTCTCTCTCTCTCTCTCGCTCTTTCTGACTGTGGTAAATTGAGGGTTGAAACAACTTTTTTCTCCAGATTAAACACTTACAGTACACTGACAGTGCAGCATTCTTCCGACAGAGTGAGTACAGACTTTCCAAGTACCGTAATTGTTCTGGAGAAACGTGAAGAGGCTCGGTGCAAACCACGTGTACTGTGAGAGCTGCAGTAATTTGTATGTTTTAAACAGTATGTCATGGTATATACCGTAAGCCCTCCAGTTTAACTACAAACCTCCTTTCCGAACGCAGCAATTAGGGCTAATTAGGTAGCATGTTTTAATTGAACGCACATTTTACTTGTGTTTAACAGGACACACACACTTTGTAACTCTTCGGGGAATTTGAACGTTTTATAAAAAGTTTAGAAGAATGTGTTCCTGTTTAACACTCTTCCTTCCTACAACATTACTGCAAATTGTTGTGGGATCCATTACAAAAAAACATGGTTTGAAACCATTGCCTAAACTGTCAGAAAAATTCTGTCAAGGTCCAATTATCGTCAACCGCAAATCGCAAAACTGTGCCAGCAGTGGTTTGTGCGCTGCAATAAGTGAACGCTTACGTACCTACAGTCTACTGTACAACCTATATGTATGTTGTTGTTTTTGCCACCCACCAAACAAACAACTACGTCAGATAGAGAGACCCGGAAAACCTCTCGGCGGAGAAAATACGATGACCTGAGTACACGTACATAGATTGTGAGTTGTTTCGTTTTGCGCGCGGTTAGTGCAAACTGTGCGCAGACAACACTTGAGCGGTAGAAGAGACAATGCGGCTGCGTGCGTTTACGAGAAGGTACATACGCACGCACGAACATACCGTATTTGCCGGGCCAAAAGGAGTCATAGTGGGGCGGTTGTTGAAGGAGACCAGAACAGGAATCAGGGGAGGGGCTCCGGTTCAGACAAAAAAAAATCTAAAAAAATAGAACGCGTTTCGAATCTGCAGAGCCGGACAATTTTCTTGCGCGATTAACGCAAAGAAATCTCGGATGTACCAGAAGCCAACGTTTGCAGCTTAAAGAAGAGTAAGCGAGACCTATTGTGGCGAGGCCAAAAAGCAAGGGCAATAATAGGGAACAGCCATCTGCTTACGGAGATACAGTTGTGTCAGCTGCCTAGGCAGCATGAGCAAGCCCAAGAAGCTGGGAGCCTAAAAGCCTAAGCCAACAAAGAAGCCTAAGCATATGCCGACCGGAGGCGTGTAAATCATAAGGCAAAAGCCTAACGCCCCGCCTAAGCCTAAGTCGAAGCAAGTCCTAAAAGCTCAAAGCCTTTTTGACACTTCTGACCCCTTTAGACATAAGCTCGAATCCTTCAAAGGGCATAACAATGGAAAACGATAGCGCCGAGCGAAGTAGTAATGCGGAATCGAGCGGTGATTACAAACTACGCTTGGCCATGTGGGATTTCAACCAGTGCGACCCCAGTCGCTGTAGCGGCAGGAAGCTTGTCAGGTTTGAATGAAGTTTATTTTAATGTTTTTCTTTATTTTTGGTGAGAATTTAGACTGAACTGCATCAGTGAGCTACGATTGAATCAGAAATTCGGCGGCATAGCGCTTTCGCCCAGTGGACAGAGCACAATAAGTCCTGCCGACAGGTTTATTTAATCTTTTGTAAAACCTTTATTTGGTGCGTTGTTCAATCGCCTCACAAAAGCAGTATTAATCCAGTAAATCATTGGTAAGTGAATGAAAACCTGGTTGTCAAAACGCGTTTTACTGGGTTAGTGAACTTGAAGTCGCTAGAACCAAATGGAATGGGCATAAGTGAGTCGTATCATAGTGCATCAAATTTTATTAATTTGATTTGACCTTTGAAATAAGTCCTTTCTTTATGTTTGCGATTTTATTTTTATTTTCATTCGCAGAGACGCGATTCTGGAAGGGGGTCTGGCAGTAGTGGACTGTTCCTGGCACCAAATTCATTCGACGCCAGTGGCCAAGCTGAAATGCCGCGCTTCAAAGCTGCTGCCCTATTTAGTGGCAGCTAATCCGGTCAATTATGGCAAGCCCTGCCAGCTGTCTTGTGCCGAGGCACTGGCTGCGGGACTCAGCATTTGCGGTGAGAGTAGGCGGGGGGGGGGGAATATCATGCGCTGGTGTTTGGTTCGAGGCCAGTTGGGGGGTGGGGTCCAATATAAAGTTGGGGTGGGAAATTTATTTTTTGAATGGAGAGAGTGTCAGAAATTGCGGCGTCAAACTTTGAGGGTCATAGACAGTGCTTTGAGCGACTCATAGAACGACAAAAAGCCTCTTTCGGTGTTTACGACAAAAAGAAAACACCAAAATGACGCTATTTAGACTCTTTTTAGCTGATGCAAAGACATTTTGTTTTAGCTAAAGGAAAGACATTTTATATGATTTTAGGGGGGCATCTACGCATGAGAGCACACAATGCCATTTGATTCAGGTTTCAAGTCTGAAGCTGAGAACCTATTGGGAAAGTTCAAATGGGGCCACAGCTTTCTGACTTTGAATCAGGAATTGCTGGAGAAATACGCGCAATGCAAGAATAATTCGGAAGTGATCGCGGTGCAAAACGCGCATTTGCGTGAAATTGAAAAAGAATCACTAGAAATGAAACAGAGAGAAATTGACCTGCCTCCCTCGGACAGCAGTGACTCTGATGATGATTAATATAAAAATATAAAAATCGAATTAAATTGTTGTGTTCAGTGCTGTTTTGTGAATGAAATTTGCATTCAAAAGTGCTATTGTGGGATGGCGCTATTAATTTGTAGTTTGCTTGTTAATTCTGCATTCTGATTTGCATTGTGCAATGTGCACTACAACTTATATAAATCCCAAAATTAATTGTTGCTTTATTAATTTTTTTCAGTCAAATGTTGGCTTAGTTTGTCACTGGCATGGATTGAATTTCGGTGCGCGGCACACCTCAATGCGGCAGCTATGCGCGGACGGCGGCGGCGGCTTGCGCTGATTTCACTTATTTTTGCAATTTTTACTTTGCTTATTTTACAATTGGTGCGTAATAAATTTGATGTTTTACCATTGGTGCAGCATAATGGCCTGTCTTTGGGTGCTGTAAACAGTGCAAGTGACAATGGGTGCTTTTGCGGCACTGCCAACTTTTGCTATACGCAACGTGAGTTTGTTTCTGTTACAACCTTTTTTTTGAAACACGATGTACTCATACCTTTTAACCCCACAGTTGGATTGGAAGTAGGATTGCACAGCTTGCACTTACAGAAGTTACTCGCTTACAGTTAAAATGTAAAATAAAATTTCTGAGTGTCAAAAAAACGTCGTTTAAATGGCGTTTGGATGGTCCACATGATAGATTTTAATGCATAAACTTGCTTGGTAGTAGCGAAACTGAGCTGTTTTTGCAGTCTCCAACACTGCAAGTGCCATACCACGCACGAAGGGAACTTGCTACTATCTGACTAAAGCATTGCCGACACTGGCGGATCTAGGATTTGCTGACAGAGGGGAGAGAAGGTCAAATTTGTTTCACCGCACAAACTACGGAATAGACACTACTACGGAATAGACAAAAATGTCGGGATTTTTGAGCTCCCTTACGAGAACGTGAGTTGGAAGAGAACCACAGCGCCGCAGGCAAAAATTTTGCGCTTTTGAGTGCCTTAATCCAAGGAAAACGTAAAATTTCCCTTGTGCTCGCCCTTCTGTCGTTCTTCTCATCCTGATCTCTCCCCCTCCTTCCCCCCCAAATCTGAGCTGACAGGAGGGGGAGACCCCCCTCTCCCCCCCCCGTCTGGATCCGCTAGTGATTGCCGAGAGTACACTTCTAAGGATTTTAGGAATACAATATTAATTGTGTTTGACACTCTAATAGGCTAATAGTATATGATAGTAAAGGCATTTGGCACCAGCGATCGTTTCTGTCAATCAGAACAAAAATAAAGAAAAAAATGTAACCCTGGTTGGTGGTCAAGCCCCCTTACCCCCGCGATTCAATTTCAATTTCAGCAATTTTAAATACAATTTCAGCCGGCAATTCTTCCGTCATTGGCGCGCGTTTCGACTGTCAATTCTTGGCGCTTTTGCGGACTTTACAATTATCCGACGATGTCAGTGATAATCAGGAGCCATAGATCGAAAAGTTTAACATTGAATTGCAGTATTTTGCGCCATCTGCAGTAACCAATTTAAAAATCTGAAATTTCAAAATTGAATTTGAGAGAAAAAGACAGTGTACATGACACTTCGCGTGGCCAATATGTCGGTCTACGGCGCTCCTAGAATACGATCAACTTGGCGCAACAGCCCAATTTGTTAAATTCGTCCACTTTCGTCACTGCCGGCTCTAACAATCACTGGATGGAAGTGCAGAATATGCTCTACAGTGTCCAGAGGTGGTATCCCGATAGGAAGGTCGTATTCTACGATTTGGGTCTGTCTAGAAGAAATGCCGAAATTGTCAGCTCCTATTGCAATGTGGAGTATAGGGAGTTCGACTTTAACAAATACCCGAATTATGTGAGGAACTTGCGCGAATATCGCTGGAAAGTGCTCATCATTGCAGTAAGTGCGTGCGTGCGTGCGTGTGTGTGCGCGTGCGTGCGTGCGTGCGTATGCGCGCGCGCGCGCGTGTGTGTGTGTGTGTGTGTGTGTGTGTGTGTGTGTGTGTGTGTGTGTGTGTGTGTGTGTGTGTGTTGGAGTGGGGCGTCTAGAGCCATCCCAGGCTAAGAATTACGTAAAGAACCTGCGTGAATATCGGTGGAAAGTGCTCGTCATTGCAGTAAGTGTTCGTGTGCGTGCGTGCGTATGCGCGTGTGTGTGTGTGTGTTGGAGTGGGGCGTCACTTTTTGCTCCAGACACCCCCCCCCAGAATTCGGCCATTTACCCCCCCCCCCCCCCCCACTTTTCCAGACCCGGTTACAGGTATGGGCCGTAAGTGTGCACTTTTCCGTCCAGAAAATTTAATCCAAATGGCGCCATTTAGGTGTCTTTGTTGCCGTAGAATTGACCAATTGCATTTGTAGGAGACTCTGCAAGAATTTGACTCAATTTGGTGGATGGACAGCAGTGTATTCTTGAAAGCAGCCGATTTACACGAATCCTATGCGTATATGCTGTGTGACGGCCGCAGGTCTTGTGACACATCTCACGTGCTTTTGCACAGCTTCGCGGGACATGGTCTCTACAGTGCCACGCACCCAGGTTGTTGAATATTTTAATGTAATTTTGTATCAAAATACAATACGTTTTTACAGTGGAATGCATGCGAATGAATTGTTTTTGCGGACGATCTTTTCTTGTTTCAATCCTTTTCAAGCCCATCACAGTTCTCTTTCCCACTCTCTCAGGTTGCCATTTCCAGGGGCTTTCAAGTGATAATGATCTCCCATTGTTTGTATGTGATCGCAACCTCCCATTTTTTTGTAGGCTATCGGTGTTTATAATTCTCGAATGTTTAGGTCTGTACAGGTACTTTCCTGTCAATATCGACAGAATGAAGCGAACGCCAATGTTCGACGCTGGATTGGCTTTGGTGGCGCGTACAAAGGGTTCTAGAGACCTTTTGAAATGGTCGCAAATTTTTTGTTTAATTTTATCTTTCATCATTTTTTGAAACAGTATCCGTTTAGGCACGTGTTGTGCGCTTTGCAGAAAGACTGCATGGCTCCAGTTGGCGCCAAGAGCACTTGCGTATTTCAGAATAAAGAAGACAAATACACGCGATTTGCGGATTGTCATAGGTATGGAGTTTTTCCTTTGTTTTTCTTTGTTTGTGATCAGGGTTGCACAATTTAAAAAAAAAAAGTTTTTTTTTAAAAAAAAAAAATTTTTTTTTTTAAAAAAAAGTTCGATTTTTTTTAAATTAAAAAAAAATTTCTCTGTTTTTGGGTAAAATTTAGCTTTTGAGTGGCGAAAAGGCGTTTAAATGGTGTTTAGATGGTACAATTAGTAGTTATTCATGCATAAACTTGCTTATTAGCACCAAAACCAAGCTCTTTTTGGGGTTCCCAACTGGTTCCCAACATAGTGCGATACCGTACACGACCATTTAGAGGCAGCGGCTTTGTCACCATTTGACTAAAACGATGCTAAATACGCTTCTAAAGGCTTTAGGGAAGCACTAGTACTTGTGTTTGACACTCTAATAGGCTAAAAGTATCTTATAGTACAGGTATTTGGCGCCAATGATGGCTCCTAAGTCAATTTAAAAAAAAATTTTTTTTTTTTTTTAAAAAAAATTTTTTTAATTTAAAATTTTTTTTTTTTATGCAACCCTGTTTGTGATAGACATAGGTGTCAACAGCTGACAACGTAAACAGTCGACCAGATGGCGACATCCAATCCGCGGTCGCATTTTTCGGGAAGAATGGGATGAGGTGGGGAGGGGAGGGTGTGTAATGCTACCCAATCTTTTTCTTCAAAAATTTATTTTTAAGGACGCTGATTTTTCTCGCTGCGGGCTCATTCTCTCCCCTTTTGAGTGTACTGTACGCCTCTTTTTTACCTCAATCAAAATGCATTGAATGCAATTTGCAAAATGGATCAGTCGCGTTCTATGGTATGGGCCCCTTGGGACGGTTACTACAGGAGGGTGTGGGGGGGAGGGGCGGGGCGCACACGATCAAGTACAATGTACAATGTGGAAACAAATGTTGCTGAACGACCCCTCGTCCTCGCAGTCCACGGGCACACTCGCCGAAAACGCAATGCAAAATTCCCACTCGGTCGACGAAGTCTAGATACACGGCTCAGATCGGCGTGAGAAAGCGCGTCAAACAATTTTTTGCGAACACATTTCGTTTTGCTCGCTCATTTCGGAAATTGATCAACTATTTATTCTTCGGGACACGCCTTGCACGTCTTCTGACAGCCGACCTTCATCACCTCGGCCTTCTGCGCGTTGCCGCCACCATCGCACTTCGACCTCTGCGCTCCGCAGACGCCGCTCTTCTTGGCGTCGAGCGCGTTCTCACACTCTGCAACGGTTTGCTAGCTCGTTTAGGAATTTGTGAGTTTCCTTTTTTTTAGATGCTCTATCAAGCTTGTTGTTGTTATTGTTGTTGGGTTAGTGGCAACGCTAGGAGGCCGTCAATGGCCCATAAGAGCATACTCTCCTCCATAACTTAAAGTCTAGAGCCGCATGAATAGCCAAAGACAGCCGGAAGAACGCAACGTCTGTAAACTAGGGCAGCGATGGCACGAGAAGTTCCATGGCTAGGGAAAGACTCGGTTTTAGTGGATCCATCGAGAATCGAACCCAGGACCGTGCGCGCAAGAGGCCCATTCTCTACCACTACGCCATCCGCTGCCCCTTCGATCAAGCTTTCATTCCATCCAACTCGATCAATTAGGCTAGCCATTCAGTGGTCGCACAATCCCTGTGGCATTGCCAACCTCCAAATGCTAGCTTCAAATGCCCCCTGACCCAGCAGTTCTTTCGGACGAAGAAAAAGCTCACTGCATTTCGCGCCGCATGTGGTGGGACACTGCGCGATCGTCGAGAAGAGTCCGTCGCACTGCTTGAGGCTCTTGCAGGCGGTGGGCTCAGCGGCGGGCGTCAGGCGTAGCAAGGCCACCACCTCAGGCTTCAGTCTCAGATGGCAGGAGCCTTAAAAATAGGCTTTGCCTGACTTTGGCTGTTTGCCTTCGCCTTCACGTCCGCAGTCTGCCCGTTCTATTGTCCGTCCGGTACGCAAAATGAATACAGCGCACCAAAATACTGGCACTTCTCGCCCGAGATGTCCAGTCCAGCCTCCTTGGGACACGTGCAGCGGCACGACTTTTCGTCCAAGACGCCACGATTCTCGCAGGGCGTGACTGCGTGGCAGTAGGGGTGCGGGACTGAAATTAAAAGAATGTAAGTGCCCCAATAGTGCGCCCCCCCCCTCCACTGCTGAGTGTTGGTTCGACCCCTCCCTGGAACTATTGGAGAAGTATAGTGTCCTTGGGTACTATTGGAGGATTTACGGTAATGCAAATTGGTAATTCTTAAATTTTTAAAACGTTTGACTAATTGCGCATATTTGGAAACAAAGTACACTCACAGCGCTCGCAGCGCGATCCTTTGTAACCAGGCCTGCACTCGCAGCTGCATCGTCCGCCAGCCGCCTTCAAACTGCCCCCATTGTAGCACACTCGGTCTTTGCACACTAGAGCGCCGTTTTTTTCCAGTTTACGACCAGTTTTTTTCTTGATTTGTTCCCCCCATAGAGTACCAACAAGCTGCAACGCAACCTAAGCCGAAAATCGACTAAAAAGCAACTCGCCATTCTGCTCCTTCTGACTGAGAACTTGATAGACCGCCTTGAAGCCCACACCAAAGCCGTTGGTCTGCTTGAGACCCAACTCCACGTAGGCCGGGCCCTCGATACTGTAGGCCATTTTGGCCGTATCGATCGCCCCAAACTTTCTGAATTCGTTGGTCGTTTCCTACACAAAGTCAGTCCTGCACAAGTTGCCAAATTGCAGAGTTTTGCAAATTTTTCGAAAAAAAAAAACTGAGTGACTGCAAACTTGCATTTCTAGTGCCTGCGTTTCGACGAAATTAGTACTGAAAAGTGAAAACGAGGCAACACCCGAAAGCAAAAAAAAAATTCTAAAACGCAACCTCGTTCCCCCCACGGCGACGCTGTCGTCCCTGACTTCGAGGTAGTTGTTCCATCCCTGGTCGTTGGCCTCCGTGTGCGCCGAGCCGTAGAACGAGACGTGCACAGCGGCGTTGGGCTCCACCTAGAGAAGTCGCGGCTGATGCAGTTGTAATTCGTAACTCCACCAGCGGTCCACAGACGGACAGTAGCCAGCAGGGGGACCTTGCCCGCACCAGAATCGTTGGCGTGGGCAAGGCGCGACAAGGTGTAGACAAGGAAAGGCAAGGCACATATATTTACGGTGTCGGGCGGCTCCGGGGAGCTTTGGCTCGAAATCCGCACCAGGCCAGGTGTGCGGGCCACCCTCCCTCGCGGAAGAAGAACCCGTGTGTGATGCGGGAATGCTCGTGCTTGGTCATTCCCAATATTTTGACATTGTCTACGCCTCCACGGTGTGTTGGGATTGCGCCAGATAAATATACCAATTTTTTTTAACAGAATCGTTTTGATTATTTTTCCGGGTTGGAGGCCAGCTGTACGTGTACGAGGCATAATAGCGGTTAACTTGATGTCCAGGAAATTGTTTGCAGTGGGGGCGACTTGAAACAAAGCTGCTGTTCACTGCCCCGTCCAATAGAGCGTGCATGGGATTCTCCTATCTGTAGCGTTATGCACGTTGAATGTAAAATCATCCGTCCAGACAGGTCAGTGACGACGCACGACGCTTAGGCCCAATTTATACTTCGTTACCTTGTTGACCGGGTAACAAAAAGTAACGTTTTGTTACCAACGTGATTTATACTTCAATTGTTTCGTTGTGCGCGCAAATTCAAAATTGTTACCCAGTCAACAATTTTTGGTGTTACCATCCGAGTTGGAAAAACAATTTGTTACCATCGGTAACATCAAAGATTTTTCTATAGGAAAGGCAAAAAAATCGTCGAAAAATGTCAGAACTGCCAGTAAAGGCGACTGATTTATGGAAAGAAAGACTGATACAGTTGGTGCAGGAGCATCCCCTCATTTGGAAGAAGTCTGAGAAGCTGCACTCGAATCGAACGGCAGTGCAGAACGCCTGGGCCGAGATCGGCGCTGAGCTGGGGCCCGAAATCGGCATGGACAAGGAGAAGGTCGCAGGTAATCTTTTGCAATGTTTTTTTTATTATATATTTATTTATTTATTTTATTTTTTGGTTGGTGGGATGAGTTTTGTGCGAACTGTTTTTAATGGTAGAGTTTTTATTTTATTTTAGCGGAGTTCTGCCTGGACCAGTGGAAGAAACTGTCGAACACGTACAAAACGGTGAAAAACCGTTTGAAGTCGCCGTCAGGTTCAGCTGCTGTCAAGATTCCAGGATGGAAGTTTTTCAGCATCATGCAGTTTCTCGACGGGCGCGACGTGCACAGACGGTTAATTAGCTTTGGAAATTTGTATTAATTCATTTCCTTGCTGACCATATACGTACGACCATATACGTCTCTTCATACGATAGCGCCCTGACCTCATATTGTCTTTCGGAATCTAGAACTTTCGACAACTTTGGACTGGAAAATGAGGCGCTGTCGCAGACGTCGTCACAAAACTCTGCGGACGACGGCGAAGAGGACGGCGAGGGCGAACAACTGCTCGACTGTGACGCGGCCTATGGCGGCGAAGAGCTGGCGCAGCAGAGGCCCAGGTCCGCGCCTACGCCCGCCAAGCGCCAAGTCCGCGCCGCTCTGGCTCACCGCTACGCCGACGCCTGCATCGACGTCGGCCGCCAGCAGTAGAAAGGTCAAACCGGTTTATGGTTCTCTTGAATGACTTGTGAATTTTGGCGTGTTCTGTAATATCGCCCCTTCCCTTAATTTGGTACAACTTGTATCTACCCTTGTATGCCAGGGCCAGCCCAGCTCTGACTTGGGTTTCGGTTGGGCCAGATTAATCACTAATTTTGCAAAAAGTTTCGCAAAATCAAAACCAGTGGGGGAGGGGTGATAACAAGTTCGCAAAACGGTGCAAAAGCATCTTCAATAAAGGCGGGACGACGATGGCCAGGGGGAGGAACCTTTGGCCGCCCCCTACACGCCCTGACCCCAGCACTGGATACCCGACCCTGAATGTGCTTATGAGGGGTTTTCATCGCGGTTAATCCGAAAAAGTCCAAGTTTTGGCCCTGGCATCGGCATTTGCTTTGTTTGCACTATTTCCAACACACAATAGTGAGCTGCGATAGAAGCACAGCGCTGGAGGCGAAAAAGTTACGCTTTTGAGTGCGTTAATCCGCGGAAAACTTAAAAATATGCCCAGGTTGCCCTTGTGCTCGTCCTTCTTTCTTTCTTCTCGCCCTGATTTCTCCCCCTCCCTCCCCACAAATCTGAGCTGACAGGAGCGGACCCCCCGCCCCCCTTCTGGATCCGCTAGTGACCGTAGAACGCGCCTCCCCCGACGTACCCCCCCCCCCTCAGACTTTGGCCAATATTTTAGTTCGGCAGTGGCAAAGCGAGCGATAGAGCTCAGGACGTCCAAGCGGCGATTCTTCAGCAGGTCAAGAACATGACGGACAACGACGAGTGGACTGACTTTGGTATACTGACGATTATTATTCATGGACGTCGTTCGGATAATTTCAAGGATTACTTTCAGGAATGACAGTCGCACATCGTCTGCGACGACTGCCCGAGTTGGCGCAGGTGCAAGTCATGAGCCGAATCAACAACATTTTGGACACAGCAGTGATCGAACACATCTCCAAAATGTGAATCGGCGCATCTTTGTCACTCTATTTTGTTCTTTCCGATGTTGATCGCGCGATTTTGCCAGCTGACAGCTCCCTCAGCTGCAAAGTAACTGACGAAGGTGTCCCGGACGGAGCTGGCCTTGTGCGAGTAGTTGAAGGGAGTCTTGCTCAGTGGCTGGAGCTGATCGGCAGGGAGGTCGTCCGTTGCGACCGAATCGACGGCGCCCACTGAGCCGCAGAGGTAGCTGCCGGGCTCCTTGACGAGCAGAAAGTTGTGGAGGCAGACGCACGCCCTCACGATGAAGTCGGCGTTCTCTGGCGTCGTCTCCATGGGGCGGCGAAGAATTCTCCAACGCGACGCCAAAATTCCAAACGCACACTCGACGATTCGTCTGGCTCTGCAATTTGCACCTGTTGCATAGGTGGGCTCAGGGGGGGGGGTGTAGGGCTCAGTTAAATCTTCCATTTCGCCCACCCCCCACCCACAATTTCCAACCCCGGCAATTTTATCCGGGTTTGCTCTCCCCCCCCCCCCCCCCTTGAAACCCCCAGCTACCCCCTCCCCCTGGCTTTTGACCCAATCTACACCTATGACCTGTTGGCATTAATTTCCACCCAAAGAAACAACCTGACAAACTAAATTACCTTGACAACCGGTAGTTGAACGTTTTCTTCTCCACAGAATCCTTGAGAGCCTTGCCAGGGAATGGCCGCATCAAATTCTCCTAAACAAAGCGCTGTATAGCTGAAACCGAGTGGGGATGCCTGTGTAACTGCGGCGGCTAAGGGGGGGGGGGGGGGGGTAGGCATCCCCTCGCTACGTTTAACACCACTTCACACTTTCAACCCCCTCACAGATCAAAGAAAAAGTGAAGTGAACGCCAAACCTGCAGAGGAAAGGCCTCATCACCGACAAACACGAAAGGTGCCACCTTTTCAGAATTTGGCAGTCGGCAAGGAGCTGGCAGTGGAATCTCTCTGAAGTATATCGCATTCATGTTATGCATCGAGCCGTGAAGCCCATTCGAGGTAGGAGTTGGGGGTGGGGGGGGGGGGGGGGGTGCAAATGGCACTTTGGGACGGGGGCGGGGTGTAGCTGATTTTTTACTTAAATAGGTTCTTTTTGGTCAATATGGGACAAAAATACCCTCCCCAAATGAAGCCTTGCCTTGCCTAGATGAACAGTTGATATCCATGAAAGCATGAGCGTGACCATAGTTGTGGGCGTGGCACGCACCCTTTTGAAAGCCGCTGGCCAAAGGCGGACTTGTTGAAGATGGCGGCGTCTCCACTGCTCCCCAGATCGCCCACCCTGCAGACCAGGAATCTGTAGTTACTATCGACGACCGCTAGCAGCACAATGCTGAATTGTCCTTTGTAATTGAAGTACGAACTCCCACTGTGTTTTGGTGCCTAAAAAGTAGTGGATGTTGTTGCTTGTTAGCACGGAGCACGACCAACAGATTGAAGACATGACAGAACCTTCAAGACGACATGCTTTCCATCAATGGCGCCGACACAGTTGGGAAATTCCCACCGATCCATGAAACCCCTTGCCACATCGACCCACTGGTCAGCAGTGCGTGGCGGCTCCATGAATTCCTCCAACGCCGTGGCGATAGCTTGGCAAGTTTCAGAAAAAATCCGGCACACAGCTGCTGGAGACATTGCATGAAACTTTGCCAGCGAAACTTGCATGTCCCCAGACGCCAACAATCTACAGTGCAGTTGCCCACAGCCATTTTATCAAGAATGAATGTACTCGGAACGAATCGCGAACAGTGGCGGATTCAGGGGCAGGGGTGGGGATGGACCCATTCCCCCTCCCGAAATCGGAAATCTGGGGGGGGAAAGGGCTAGGCAGTGGGATTGCTGCATAAAATGATTGTACGTGGTCAAAATTAGCAAAATTTTCGACTGCGGCACCGTTTCTATTTAGTAATTGTCAACAATGGACTGATCAGGGCCCGTATGCTGACAAAAAAATTAGAGCGCTCTAAATCTAATTATAGTGGGTTAGGACGATACGCCACTCGCCCGAAAATTTCAATTTTCTGCATGCTCACTTTTTGTCGTCGACACGAGGAAAGCGCTGAAAAATGGAGAAATCGTCGTCGAAAGACAGGAGCAGCAGTGGCGGGAGCGGCAGGTGCAGCAGCAGAAGGCCTCTGCGGGGTTATCCTCGACAGCGTACTGGCGATCAAGAGCTGTTCCTCTTTGGGTCCCGCATGGGAAGCTGTCGTCAGTCGGTTCAACGTCGACATCGCGTCGCGTCTGATCGGCGCTATTCTTTGGACGAGTGCAAGCGGAACTGGAGGTAAAGGCAGCACCGAGCCAGAAGAATGCTGTTGAGTGGGAGGTGTGTCATCAATTTTGAGCTTAAGCGTCTCGTTTTATTGCCGAACTTTGGACGTTTTGTAAGCTATTGCGACGTTGGGAAAGCGAGAAGACAGCTGGTGGCGCGCCGCCGACCCGCATGGACGGCGCCGAGTTGGGTATAGCCGAGAAACTCGGAAACTCCGTCAACTTCGGCGGCCTGGACGGCTGCGTCGGCATCGTCACCGCCGGCAGTCGGCGCGTCGACAGCGACGCACAGGCCGCTCTCTCTCTACTGCGTCGGCCGCCGCACCGACCACTTCATCGACGACTCGGTACTGCTAGCTGTCCTGTTTGATTTGTTTGTGAAAAGGTTGGGGGGGGGGGATGAAGTGAGGGCCCACAAAAATTGGGCCAGAGGGAGGGTAAAATCGACAATTTTTCGAAGAGGGGTGTGGCCCAGTGGATTGACGTACAAATCGCGAGTTTTGGGATGGATTTTTGTTCGTAACATATTTGGTGCAGCGCCACAAGCAAAACTTGTGTCGCTTTTACGCTAAAAAATTTTGCTATGGGAAATAGGGGGGGGGGGTTAGGTGCGAAATTATTTTGGGATAGGCAGGGTCTGCCAGGTGAGGGGTATTCCCCCCCCCCTCCCAGCGGCGCAGGTGGGATTTCTGCACTGACAGCTCCAAGATTTTCTGACGGGGTGGGGGGGGGGGGTGAATTTTAATAGAATAGACCGCATGAATTTTAATAGATAGGAAGCAGTCGTTTTCACGTTTTGGCCGGGTTTTGGCTCACAATAACACGCCGCAGACGAGAATGTTTCGTTCTCTTCTCTTCTTTTGTCTATGCGTTTGTTGTCCAAAATTAGACGAAACTAGCTCTTGCTCCCCCCTCCCTACATGGTGCGTTAATGAGCGGGTAAAAATCCACCCGCTGCGAACCCTCTTCCAGGGCTTCTACTACTGCCCCCCCTCTTCCACCATGCCTGCCTTCCACCATGTATATCTGCCCCCCCCCCCTTCCCCGTTGGCCCCGGGGGGGGGGGGGGGCCCCCGGGATCCGGCAGTGTATGTCCGGAATAGGTGCTGGGGGGGGGGGGGTTGTGAAGCCTTTCGGCGGTGACCGCTAATCCAGCAACATTTAACCACTGAACCCCTCCCTGACCGAGTGTATCAATACTCTTTGTTGTAGGGCGACGCGAGTCGTTGTCGTGTGGGACGCAGCTGGGGGCGGGCGACGCGACATGCGCTACGGTGTCAGCCGTTCCGCAGCCCAAGGCCTGCGTTCTACGTCTACGTCTGCCGCTTTGGAGTGACGGCAACGAGAACGCGTTTCCACTGTTCCAATTTTCGCCTTTGAATGACTGCAAGAGACGAGTTTCTATGTGCGACTATCGATCACCTTTCGAACGTGATTTGGGCTTGCTACTGTTTGTGGTTGTGAAGGCTTGTTGAGATGTTTGTGAAATGACACCTCACAACTACCATGCTCATGCGCACATGCACATGCACTTACATTCGACCAAGGGGAGGGGAGGGGAAGTCCACTGTCCCATACGCACATGTTTCTTCAACATCTCACTCAAAAATACTCAACAATTACTCTACATCCGTGACCCGTGAGATAGATTGTCTCGTGGTCAAAAAGAACCGCTGGCACAGTTCCTCATCAGTCAGTTTTTGTTTAATTCTCTAAATTCTTTCGCTTTGCATCCATAGAATGATGACAACCAACAAATTTCAAAGATGTGTTTCAAGTGTGCAAACAATTCTAGCGCAATCGGCAAATTAGAGTGGGTAGGAGCACTCTAATTTTATGCGTGTGTGCCACTCTAATTCAAGTGCGTCGCTCTACTCTAATTCGAGTGGCTCACTCTAATTTTAATTCAAGTACCGTATACCACTCTAATTCTTACGTGCTGAAGGATACAAGTGGCGTATCGTTTGCCAACCCCGATTGAATTAGAGCGCTCTAATTTAATTCGAGTACCAATTGTTGTCAGCATACGGGCCCAGGTGCCAAAACTACTGCCAAAGTGGCCCAACATCCAAAAAGTTTGACAGAGTCCCTTCTGCAAAACCCCTCCCCCTTCAAAAAAATTTTCTGGATCCGCCACTGGGGCACACAAATATTTGGGTTCTGATTTTTGCCGCTCTGCAATATATACGAACCAAATTGCGGACTATGATGCGGCTATGTTAAGCTATGAAAACAACGGATTTAATTAATAAAAAAATACGAACCTCAAAGTAATAGCAAGCCGCTCTTCTGGAGAAATTGGCATTTTGTGAGTCGTTTTTTTTTCGATTTGGGTTCGAATGCGACCCAACACGTCGTCGAAACTGTCTTTGGTCATCCGAAAGTAGCGCCTGTGCCACTCAGGATCCAACACTCTCATTGGGCCGATTTGACGAGCAAAACATCCGTCAATCAACCGATTCTGGTGTAGAGGGCGGACGCTCCAGCGTCTTTCCCTTCTCAGACTCATGCGCGATAGTTCTGAGAGAGCTAACAGTCGAAGAACTTTCTGCTTTTTCGTCAAACACCTCATATTTCTTTTTTTTTAATCTTTTAGCCAAGAACGAATCCTAACGGCAAAAAAAAATCGAAACAATTGTTGACCGTATACTGTAGTAACATTTTGTTGACCGGTCAACAATGTTTCCCTGTAACACCGTTACGGTCAACAAATTATTTGTTGTGGTAAACGAAGTATAAATCCAGCCTTACGGAAACGAGCCAACTGCATTTCTTGTCCAAAAGTTTCGCGCTGAAAGGGTCCCCAGAGAATTTCGGGCTCGATATGGAGCCCCGTTTTTTCTTGAAGATCGCGCCGCAGGATGCCGACTCTAAATCAAATCAGCAAACTGACGCGCTGTCTACCCAGCTACTATATACCTGTAACCGGGTCTGGAAGAGTAAGGAGGGGGGGGGGGGGGTAAGTGGCCGAATTTGGGGGGTCTCTAGGGCAAAAAGTGGAGAGGTAGCTGGCAATTTTTTGAGTTATACTGATACTTTTTTTTTCAAAAAATGGGTACAAGTAGGATGAAAAGACAGGTTGAAAATCCCTTGAGAACTTTCTGGGGGGTCTGGAAAAATAGTGGGCCCCAAACACCCCCCCCCCCCCCAGTTGCAGGTATGGGTGGGAAATACTGCAGAATTACAGCATACCGAGTTTGTCGCAGTTAGTTCCTGTGAGGCCTTTGGGGCACTTGCACTTGCAGCCTGGCCCCGCCTTGTAGCCTTTGTTGGCGCACAGTCGGTAGCCGCACTTTGCTAAAAGTCGCGTCGCGTTTGATTACCGTGTTGTGTGCATGCGGTTGATGTGCCGTAAATACTCCAATAGTGCAAATAGTAGCTGAAACGTACTGTACTATAATTGGTTAGTAGTAGTAGAAGTGTGTATACACGATGGGTATGTACCTACCACTATTTTTTTGCCCATAAAAGGCACAGGGCATAACATACCCCTTACCCCCGGGGGCACTATTGGAGGGGGGAGGGGCACGATTATTTCAAACTTGCCTTACCCGGGGCACTATTGGAGAACACACTAGTAGAGGGGCTCTATTGGAGGATTTATTGTATGTTGCGAAGCGTCGTTGGTGTTGGATCGCTAGGAGGCGGTCAATGAATACTACCTTCCCGTCTAGAGCCGCATAATTAGCCCAAGACATTCGGAAGGACGCCAATCTAGGGCAGCGACAGCACGAGAAAATGCGTGGATAGAGAAGCCCTCAATCTGGTGGATACGTCAAGAATCGAACCCAAAACCGTGCGCGCAAGAGGCCGATTCCATACCACTACGCCAGAATATAGATCATGCTGCTCCTCTTACCGCCGCATCTGTAGAGGGTGTTGATCATGAGAATATCTTCGAAAGAGGGCTCCGCGTAGGTCTTGGTGACGCGGTCGACCATGTAGGCCTTGCCGTCGTCTCGCGTCGCCAGCGTGCGGGCGTTCGCGTGCTTGCGCAAGAACTGAAACTTGCGTACACCTAGCGTTTGTGTTGTTTTATTTTGCCACACACAACACTAGAGTGTTTTCACCAATTGAATTTCTCGCTGACCCAATAATAGATCAGGCGCGCTTACATTCCATCTGGAAGAGGGGACTTGTCATCAGCGGAATGGGGCTTACAACAGGGAAGGCGGTTGACCGGAATTGACAGGCAGGGAAAGAAAACCTCGTTAGTGAGAATCCGTCGAGAATCGAACCCGGAAGCGTGCGCGCGCCGTTCGCTGTTTCCTTCCCCCCCCCCCTCGATTGAGGACATCCCTCTCAATAGATTTCCCCGTGCCGTCGTTGCCCTAGATTACAAATGGCGTTCTTCCGAATGTCTTTGCCTAATTATGCGGCTCTAGATGGAAAGGCGTCATGGAGATGGTTGTACTGATATGGGTGAGATGGATATGGCCATTGACCCCCCTAATAAAACAACAACATCCCCCCTTCTCACCTGGTCATCGTATTGCATGAGCGAGCCGAGGTCGTATGTGGATCCGGCCAGGTTGAGGTTCTTGTCGATGTTGAACTGCTCGGGCACGGCCACCTTCGACTTGTAGACGTGCAGGTAGCGATTCCGGTCCGCTCGCTTCATCTCGTGCTCCAGGCCCAGCGCGTGCATCACCTCGTGCAGGATCGTGCCCACCTGAAGCCAGCTGGGTTACGGTAGAGCGACGATTCGAAAAACTGATAGGATTTGAAATATGGCGACGAATCCGCGAATTTGCATACCGTAGTGCAGCCTTCCGTCTCGTGCTCGGACACCAGTATTTTCTGCTCGCCGCCTTGTCGGCCGAAGAATGACGAGCAGGTGCTAAAAAATGTGAACAATACTTGAAAAAAATCAACTTAAATGGTGACGGACCCAGCGGTCTTCTCGAATTTAAGGTAATCCTTCGCTCGGGAGTGTTTGACAAACTTCATGCAAGTCTCTTTTTGCAGCAGGCTGAGTCCCTCTTTGATTAGCTGCTTTGCTAAAAAACATCGGATATTGATTTTTAAAAGTTTTAGTCAACAAAACCTGCGTACTTGTTGATTTCAAACGTCCGTCAATTTTGTACTCAATTTTCGTGGTCCACAGGTGTTTTGATCCAGCGGAAAATTCTGCTGCAGACCTCTTCATGCGGAATTTGTTTAAATCTTTCAAATTGGCGAGCTCTTCAGATTCAGCGGGTGCAGTTTGAGACTTTGAGATCGGTTCATCCGATTCTTCATGGTGACTGTAGTGATCGTGATGGTGCGTGCAATTTTTGTGCGAATGATCCTTGTGGAATCTGCTGGATTCGTCCGAGCTTTCAGATTCAGATTCCGATTCCCCATCGGAATCCTGATCTTGGGATCCGGATTCGGGTGAACTTTCGATTGAACTTTCGGCGCTGCTGCCTTCTTGATGATCCAATTGCTTCGAGGATAAACCGCTTT
Source organism: Paralinhomoeus sp. GSCO2_6 (assembly GCA_030248085.1). Classification (NCBI taxonomy): domain Eukaryota; kingdom Metazoa; phylum Nematoda; class Chromadorea; order Monhysterida; family Linhomoeidae; genus Paralinhomoeus; species Paralinhomoeus sp. GSCO2_6. Next base: position 100,984 of record JASAMY010003100.1, read on the forward strand.
CTACCGAGCCTTCTGAAGCCTCGGAATCGGAATCGGAGTCGGGATCTGTCTTGGAGCCCAAAACGGAAAGCGAGGAATCGTTGTCAGGCGATTCGTCGTCCTTCGTGGCATCCAACTGCTGCTGAAAGGCGCGATTGAACATTTGTTCCGGCACATTGATCTCTAACACCTACGTACTCAGGCGGTTTTCTGCAAGTACCGTATTCGCATCTGACATCGTATCCTTACGCGAACGACTAATCGTATAAGGCACTACCGTACCGCACGCATTTTTTCTATTTTATCGAAGCATGACCGAATTGTTGCAATTCTACTTGTATTTCCCTAATTAGTAAAATGCAAAAGGTTACAGAAAAACAAATCTTGGTGAACGTGGATTTTAGCGACTTTGGCATGATCTGCGTGTCGTACAGCGACTCAAACGCTTATTTTTGCGGAATGCTAATGCAGGCACCGAGAAATGGGTATATATTTATTTTTTGATTTTAACGTAATTGAAAATGCAATTATGTATTATTCAAATATAAATACGTTTTGCCCACCTCGATAATTTTTGCCCCAAGATGGTTGGCGTGCAGTGAAAGCAGCGCCAAAATTATCAAATAACTTTCGAATTTCATTCAGAATTTCTCAATTTTTTTTAGTCACTCTCTGAAATATCCTCAACCCGCTATTCCGTCAGAATGGCTGTATTATAGACAACGCGCGACATTTATAGTGTGGCCGCACGTAGCATTGTATCATAAATCCCTTGGCATTCAACGCTTTGTATTGAGTGCCCATGCCCATTAAATGAGCCCTTTAATCCTCTTGTTTATATGCGAAATAAATGGGACAAGGCCGTAAAATCATATGAAACGTGAGGGTTAGGAGCGTTTTGTGTGTTGTGACGCACGTTCAAGCGAACACGTGCCTTGGAGGGGTGCCAAATTTGAAGGGGTGGTTTTCCCCAGCAGAGGTGTAACTGAGCATCGAAGGGGGGGGGTGAATCTCAGGTTTTTCAAAAGTCGAAGGGGGTAATGTCTGCCACTAGCGGATCCAGACGGACGGAGAGGGGGTGTCTCCCCCTCCTGTCAGCTCAGATTTGGGGGGAAGGAGGGGGAGAAGAAGGAAAGAAGGGCGAGCACAGGGGGGAAATGGGCAGATTTTTACGTTTTCCTTGGATTAGGGCACTCAAAAGCGCAAAATTTTCGCCTGCGGCGCTGTGGTTCTCTTCCAACTCACGTTTGATTCGTAAGGGAGCTAAAAAATCCCGTCATTTTTGTCTATTCCGTAGTAATGTAATTTGTGCGGTGAAAAAAACTTGACCTTCTCCCCCCTCTGTCAGAAAATCCTGGATCCGCCAGTGATACCTGCACGGTCAAATTTGATACAAATTTTCCAGCCTCAATAATGACCTGGAAACCGCTTCGTGTACGCTGAAAACACAGCGCCGCAGGCAAAATTTGTTGAATTTTCGGCCGAAAACGCGCTCTAGAGACTCCAAAATGGTCTGTAGGTGCGTAAAATACAGCGCCACAGGCGAAACTTTTGATATTCGGAAAAATGGAGGGCGCATTCAGCATGGTAAGTATCCTGCATTCATTGCGTGCAGGTTGGACGATGGGGGGGGGGGGGGGTGATCCTTGTTTTCGTACAGGATTGCCTTAAGCTTGGGGGGGGGGTGACCTGTACCTACACTCTACCCAGTTACACCTATGGCTCCTCAGTAATCGCCCCACCTACCATCTAATTTTTGAACCCGTTTCCAGCGAAACAATCAACGCTCCATACGCCGTGACTGCGACGCAATTGAACCGCTGGAAAGGTCTCTTGAAATGCGAGTCGGAAACGCGCGAAAAACCGTTCGAGATCTCCAGCGATATGGAAGAGCAGCAGAACAAACTGAACAACTTGCTGCAACTCAAGGAAATGTCCATGGCCGGTAGGGGCGTTTTTGGTTTTTGGTCATTTTTTTTAATGTGATTTTGGCTTTTTTATGCGTGCCCACTGCCCAGCATATCGTTGGACCCTGCTAAGAATGGGCTGGTGAATTTGCTCAGCACCCCCTCCCCCCACGCATCGCTATGCAACAACCCACGCATATGTAGTTGTTTCTTAACAACGGTCAGGTGTTTTTTTGTTCTGTTTCCCCAATCGGATACTATTACGTTTTGTACTGTGGGCGGTGGTGGCTGGGCGTATACGCTCGTGTGCTATCCTCCTCGCGCAATACTGTCAAACTTGAATGAGTAGGTTGCGGGCGTGCGTGCGTGCGCCTTCACTTTCCATTGTCTTCTTAACGCCAGGACCAAAGTGTCTTTTGCGAGGCAGCTTGTTTGTGTGTGTGTGTGTGTGTGTGTGTGTGTGTGTGTGTGTGTGTGTGTGTGTGTGTGTGTGTGTGTGTGTGTGTGTGTGTGTGTGTGTGTGTGTGTGTGTGTGTGTGTGTGTGTGTGTGTGTGTGTGGGCCGCTTCTATGATCGCGGGGGCCTCTCTCTCTGGTCACACATCATTGACCGCTACTAGTGAGAGATGAGAGACCCAGTCAGCCCGATCCTGGGGGGGGGGGGTGGGCTGGCTCCCCTAACGGGCGGGAATTGTCACTGCCGCCAGGTTGGTTCCGCTGGCCGGCAGCTCAAGGGGCGCCCTGGACATACAGCTCCCAGAGGAGACCAACACGCTGTCCAGCAGACGGCTGAATCCCTTGGGAAAATTCTGGGGGGGGGGGTTGGGTGGGGAAAAATAGTGGGGGAGGGTAAACCCCCAACCCCCCAAGTTACAGGTATGGACGGCTTCCACCGTGTCTCTTGCGGTGGGGGGGGGGGGCTGAGCAGAAAGTATTGTTATTTGGAATTCTTACAGGTCGGCGCAGCTCCCTGCTGGGCGTGCAGAGCTACGCGAAGCAGAACCCAAAGAGACGGCTCCGGCCTCCTGTCCACTGGCGTCACAAGCAGCTCCTGCAGGCGCAAGCCCCGCAACGGACCTGCGCCCGTTGTCAGCAGCGGAAAATGGTTAAAAAAAATTTGATTCGATTTGTTGTTGTTGTTGTTGTTGTTGGATTAGGGACAACGCTAGGAGGCCGTCAATGGCCCTAATGGCCCTTAGCATCTCCATGACGCCTTCCCCTGTCTAGAGCCGCATAATTAGCCAAATACATGCGGAAGAACGATATCTGTAATCTAAGGCAGCGACGGCACGAGAAAATCCATCGAAAGGGAAGTCCTCGATCTGGTGGATCCATCAAGAATTGAACCCAGGGCCCGTATGCTGACAACAATTGGTACTCGAATTAAATTAGAGCGCTCTAATTCAATCGGGGTTGGCAAACGATACGCCACTTGTATCCTTCAGCATGTAAGAATTAGAGTGGTATATGGTACTTGAATTAAAATTAGAGTGAGCCACTCGAATTAGAGTAGAGCGGCGCACTTGAATTAGAGTGGCACACACGCATAAAATTAGAGTGCTCCTACTCACTCTAATGTAAGTGCATGTTTAGACGCATGAGCATGGTAGTTGTGAGGTGTCATTTCACAAACATCTCGACAAGCCTTCACAACCACAAACAGTAGCAAGCCCAAATCACGTTCGAAAGGTGATCGATAGTCGCACATAGAAACTCGTCTCTTGCAGTCATTCAAAGGCGAAAATTGGAACAGTGGAAACGCGTTCTCGTTGCCGTCACTCCAAAGCGGTGGACGTAGACGTAGAACGCAGGCCTTGGGCTGCGGAACGGCTGACACCGTAGCGCATGTCGCGTCGCCCACCCCCAGCTGCGTCCCACACCACAACGACTCGCGTCGCCCTACAACAGAGAGTATTGATACACTCGATCAGGGAGGGGTTCAGTGGTTTAAATGTTGCTGGATTAGCGGTCACCGCCGAAAGGCTTCACAAACCCCCCCCCCCGGACATACACTGCCGGATACAGGGGGACCCCCCCCCGTGGCCAACGAGGAAGGGGGGGGGCAGATATACATGGTGGAAGGCAGGCATGGTGGAAGAGGGGGGGGGGGCAGTAGTAGAAGCCCTGGAAGAAGGTTCGCAGCGGGTGGATTTTTACCCGCTGATTAACGCACCATGTACATAGGTGGGCTCAGGGGTGGTCTAGGGGGGGGTTCACCTCCCCCCTGGCTATGGCCGTCCCGCTTTTTTGCGGGAGCGACCCCCCCCCCCCTGGCCATCGCCATCCTGGAGAACTTGCGGGAAACCCTCTCTCAATATTAAAAAAAATGGGTAAAGATGCGTGTTTTTGTTTCTTTTTCAGTGTAGTATGACCCAAAAACACCTGAAAAGTGGTATTTAGACCTTATTTTGACCCATTTTAGACCAAAACATACCCATTTTTCACGTTATTATGGTGCAAAATCCTCCACTTAAACCACCCCTCCTCCAAAATTCTCGATCCCGGTCATTTTATCCGGGATGGCTCTAGACCCCCCCCCCCCCCTCGAAACCCCCAGACACCCCCCCCCCTGGCTTTTGGACCAATCTACACCTATGACCATGTAGGGAGGGGGGGAGCAAGAGCTAGTTTCACCTAATTTTGGACAACAAACGCATAGACAAAAGAAGAGAAGAGAACGAAACATTCTCGTCTGCGGCGTGTTATTGTGAGCCAAAACCCGGCCAAAACGTGAAAAACGATTGCTTCCTATCTATTAAAATTTATGCGGTCTATTCTATTAAAATTCACCCCCCCCCCCACCCCGTCAGAAAATCTTGGAGCTGTCAGTGCAGAAATCCCACCTGCGCCGCTGGGAGGGGGGGGGGAATACCCCTCACCTGGCAGACCCTGCCTATCCCGAAATAATTTCGCACCTAACCCCCACCCCCTATTTCCCATAGCTAAATTTTTTAGCGTAAAAGCGACACAAGTTTTGCTTGTGGCGCTGCACCAAATATGTTACGAACAAAAATCCATCCCAAAACTCGCGATTTGTACGTCAATCCACTGGGCCACACCCCTCTTCGAAAAATTGTCGATTTTACCCTCCCTCTGGCCCAATTTTTGTGGGCCCTCACTTCATCCCCCCCCCCCCCAACCTTTTCACAAACAAATCAAACAGGACAGCTAGCAGTACCGAGTCGTCGATGAAGTGGTCCGTGCGGCGGCCGACGCAGTAGAGAGAGCGGCCTGTGCGTCGCTGTCGACGCGCGGACAGCTGGCGGTGATGACGCCGACGCAGCCGTCGAGGCCGATGAAGCTGACGGAGTTTCCGGGTTTCTCGGCTATGCGCAACGCGCCGTCCATGCGGGTGGCGGCGCCCCATCAGCTGTCTTCTCGCTTTCCCTACGTCGCAATAGCTTACGAAACGTCCAAAGTTCGGCAATAAAACGAGACGCTTAAGCTCAGAATTGACGACACACCTCCCACTCAACAGCATTCTTCTGGCTCGGTGCTGCCTTTACCTCCAGTTCCGCTTGCACTCGGCCAGAGAATAGCGCCGATCAGACGCGACGCGATGTCGACGTTGAACCGACTGACGACAGCTTCCCATGCGGGATCCAAAGAGGAACAGCTCTTGATCGCCAGTAAGTTGTCGAGAATAACCCCGCAGAGGCGTTCTGCTGCTGCACCTGCCGCTCCCGCCACTGCTGCTCCTGTCTTTCGACGACGATTTCTCCATTTTTCAGCGCTTTCCTCGAGTCGACGACAAAAAATGAGCATGCAGAAAAATGAAATTTTCGGGCGAGTGGCGTATCGTCCTAACCCACTTTAATTAAAGTTAGAGCGCTCTAATTTTTTTGTCAGCATACGGGCCCAGAACCGTGCGCGCAAGAGGCCGATTCTCTACCACTAGCCCATACGCTGCCCATCTATTAGATTCACTTAACTGTCACTCCTGCCTGCGTTGCAAAAAGAAAAGAAGATGCTCAAAAGGCGGTGGCGTTTCAGGACTCCCCTCAAAAACGCGCCGTCGCCAAGAAACGCCCAGTGGTGGACCTGTCCACTGCTCCGTCTACATCCACAAGTACCACTCTTAACCGACCAGATTCGTCGGCAACAAATCGCGAGCCGGCCGCCAGACCTGCTTGCCCGCCCGGCACATCCACCGCGCCGTTTGAAGTGGCCATTCCGAAATTGGTTTTGAACAACAATTCGACCTTCGAACGGGCTCCGATTCCGAAAATCAAAATCCAAAAGTCGACCAATGGAACGTTGGAGGCGGTGCGGGTGGTGAAGCAGCAGCGACAACACGAGAGGTGCGTTCGGTTTTCAGTTTTGGGGCAGTTTTCAACAGTTGCATTTAGAAAACCCGTTGTACAAACCGATTTTACAAACCGTTTTAAGTTGTTTAGTTTATCTGGGCTGAACACACACACACGCACACACACACGCACACACACACACACACACGACCTTTCTCCAGTCCTCCCTCCCCTCCGAGCGTCTCCACGAGTCCCACGACGTCGACGGAGCTGCTGCCGCTGCCCTCTCCTGCCAAGGCCCGCAAGACCGTTTGCCGGCCCTCTGTGTCGGGCCAGCCAGCGCCCGGGCCGGTGATCGTTCCGCCCTTCGTGCACCGGCACGCCGGCTGGTCCGTAGGCCAGCTGGTGTGGGCGAAGATGCAGGGCGAGCCCTACTGGCCCTCTGAGCTGTTCTCGATCAACGCTCTCAGCGAGGAGTTCTGCGTCCTCTGGCTGGGCTCCAGTCTGCACGGCTTCGTCGCCGCCGACGCCCTCGAGCCCTTCGACGCGCAACACTTCCACAGGCGATACAACAGGCACGGACGACAACTCGGCTGATTGATCGGGCCGAGTCAATGCACAAATGCGTAATTGGGAGCCAACTTGAGAACCAAACTGGCTTGGACCAGCGGTGTTCTGAAGGACCCCCCCCCCCCCTCCCCCTCCAATTGATAAATGAACACCCATCGAAATTGCGGGGTGGAGCCGAACCATCCCATCCTCCTCCACAAGTTACGGCCCCCCCCCAGCCAGTGTTGCGCCCATTTCAATGGCCGTGTGTCATCAGTCTTATTGTACTTTCAATCTTACAATGTTCAGAACGCGCAACAAGGACAATTATCAGCTGGGAGTGGTGACCGCGTTGAACCGACTGGCCGGTCGAGGCCAGTCCATCGACTTCTGCCTAGGTCGCCTGCACAAAGGAGCCGCGAGTCAACTGGGCCGCGAGTTCGTATGGACGCCCAAAAGGAAGCCCAAAGCGAACGGCAAAAGTTACGCCCGACCAGCGGAAAGTTACGCCCGACCGTTGGTCGAAAGTGACGCCCAGTTTGAAAATGGCGAACCGCTGGACAGAAGCTCGGCCGAATCTTCCCTCGTCATAGACGACGGCCAACAGTGAACAACAACCATATTTAGCAGAGTATTTGCAGAATTGTAGATTTCTGCATTTACCTTCTTTGAACCTGAAGTGACTGGTACTATTTAACACCGTACACTGGTCCCAGGTTGTAGCAACTCTGACAGATGTCCTGACCATAACTTTCTCAACCGCTGGTTCCTGCAGTCATCATGGGGTGTTTGAGCTGGTTTTTTTTTAACTTTATTTTGACACCACCACACAGCACACAAACAATCACGAAGATGGGCCGGGTCAGTATCACAACGACGTTTTTCTCCTGCGGTGGACTGTGGGTGGCCACCTGGCACGGATATCGGGCTGAATGAAGCCCCCCCTACACTGAGGCATTGAGATCGATTCATCCTTTGCCCAAGGGGATTCGTGACTCAGTGACCTCTGTGGAAGGGAGTTGAACCCCCGACCACTAGCGCGCTGAGCGCGACGCCTTTCCACTGAGCCACTACGCTGTCAAGCTGTTTGCCTATGCGTACGCTTTGTATTTGTTTTTTTTTCCTTCTGGATATCTCATTTCGGACATCTGCTGGAGAGGCTACAGCTTTGTGCAGCCTACATGGGTTTTGTACAGCCGCTAGCTGGGACGACTACGCTGTGTCTATGCCTATACAGTGTTGCATAGTCTCTATCCACCCTGCAGAGAGAGGGAACCGCGAGTCTTGTTTGTACATACCTTACTTGGCGTGTGACGACGCTATGACGCGCGCATGCTGACTGGCGGACCGCGGAATAAATTGGTGCAAGGGATCATCGCACAAATGTTTTAGCGTACCTACATTTGGCGGAATTTTTATTTAGTCATTGTTTCGATAAAGGTTTCAGCCAAGTATGCGTCTTCACATTGTTTACTGCAATGGTAAGTGTTGTCACTTTTTCACTTTGTTTGTGGACACTTTTTCACACTGAATACGTAGTGGATATTGGCTTTCTCTGCATTTGAATGAAAAGTTGTTCTTGTTTAGCTCAGCACCATTTTGATCTCGAGCTGCCTGAGAATGGAAAGGTCCTGGATTCGTTTGTTTCGTTTCAGAAATCCACAAAAATTTAATTTTCTTAATAAATTCAGCCAACAACTGATTCTGCATGGTCCAGTACCAGTGTGCCAGAATTGACCATCGGCTGGCTAAAATCGCAGGTGGAGCGTCAAACTGGCGTGCCCGTTGACTGTCAGCGACTAATTATCAAAGGCAAAAGATTTTTCACATTTCGCTGCCAGAGGCTCGAACCCCCGACCTCGTGCGTGACGGCCGCGACGCCTTACAGGCAAGTCGCACTTCGACGACAGCACGCAACTGGCGAGCCTCAATCTGAAAAGTGGAACCAAAGTCATGGTACTGGGTAGAAAGGTGCGTGCGTGCATACCTGTAGCCGGATCTGGAAGAGTGGGGGGGGGAGAGTAAATGGCCGAATTCTGGGGGGGGGGGGTGGTTGGGGCAAAAAGTGGGGGGGTGTAGCTGGCCATTTTTGAGTTATGCTGGTGTTTTTTGGTCAAAAATGGGTATAAATAGGGTCTAAACAGTGTTATTTAGCTGTTTTATGGTCGTATAACACCGAAAAGCACTAAAGTACACCAACATTCTCACTTTTATCGTTTTAGACTGAAAATCCCTTGGGAAAATTCTGGAGGGTTGGGGGTGGTTGAAAAAATTTTGCGGGGCCCCCAACCCCCCCCCCAGGGTGCGTGCGTGCGTGCGTGCGTGCGGTCGTCTGAGTCTCACATAGCTTTAGCCGGATGAAGACGCCTTGTTCAAGAAGTTGAACGATTTCGAGAAGGCCACGTACCCGCCGATTGAAAAGAAGCTGCAAGAAATTGGCGAGCGGATCGAGGGAATGGAAAACGTCGGGCGACGACTTTTTTTAAAAATTGTTTACTCTCTAGAAAAGTTGTTTCAAATTTAGGGCTTTCTAGACAAGTCCCTACATTCCGAGGCTCTGCAAAAGTCGAAGAAAACGTTGCTAGAATTGAACGAGCTTTGCATGAAGGCTCTAGAGTACTTGGATGGTACGTTCAGTCAGATACACGCCTCACACTTTTTGCCAAACCGAAGTTAGTTCCAGGCGCTTATTCTTTAACAAACGATTTGTTGCAGGGGTGGGAGCTTACCTGTAACCCATGTGGAGGTGAAAATCTGGAGGGGGTGGTGGTCGGGGAAGAAAAAAGGCACTTTTGGCCGATTGTTAGTCAAAAATACATTGTAAAAAAGGCACCTTTTAAAATTTCTGGAGAGGGGGGTTGGGTGGGGGTCATAGGTGTAACTGGGTAGGGTGTAGGTAGGGGTCACCCCCCCCCCAGCTTCGGTCAATCCTGCACGAAAAGTAGGACCACCCCCCCAGCTTTAGTCAATCCTGCACTGACTGCAGGTTACCCCTATAGCTGAATTGTGTTTCTCATACTTGCCAAGGTGTTTTTCAGGCCTGTGAGCAGCATTTATTGTCCAAATGTCAAAAATTTCGCCTGCGGCGCTGTATTTTACGCACCTACAGACCATTTTGGAGTCTTTTGGGCGCGTTTTCGGCCAAAAAATCAACAAATTTCGCCTGCGGCGCTGTTTTTTTTGCTCCAACTGACCATTTTTAGAGTCACTGAAGCGCGTTTTTGGCCAAAAATTCACAAATTTTTGCCTGCGGCGCTGTGTTTTCAGCATACACGAAGCATTTTCTAGGTCATTATTGAGGCTGGAAAGAGAGAAATTGTATCAAATTTGGCCGTGCAGGTCACCCCCATCGACTTTTGAAAAATCCCAGATTCACCCCCCCCCCAGCTTCGATGGCCAGTTACACCTATGGTGGGGGTTCAGGAAAACCTGGGGGGAGGGTGTGCGTAGGGTCAAACCCAGCACCCTGAGGGAGGGACCCCCCCCCCAACCCTAGCCCAGTTACAGGTATGCGTGGGAGTACATTTTGCGTGCTTCCACGACACAAGCTCGAAATACTCTAGCCTTCATGGGTGCTTCTCGCTAATCTTTCGCTCCTGTGCTTGTATTTCGAAAATGCGTTGGGGGTTGTGTGACTCGCGCGTTTTTCGTTTTGTTTTTTTTTTCTTTCCGGTTTTGACTTTTTAAATTGTTGCATCTAGATAGTATTTAAATTGGTGCAAAGAGAAGGACGGCTTTAGGCGTCCAAGTGTCGGAGGAGGACGCGAACGCCGGCCGGCAGCGGTCGCGACGCAAGGAGCTCGTCGACAGAACCCACGTGCGTTCACTCTATGCGTAAAGGCCAAAACACACGCTACCGGACCGTTCCGTCCCGTCCCGTGCCGTGCCGTCCCGTCGCGCGGCTTGAATCGGCTGGCTTGAATTTGGCCGGCAGAAAATCGATACCGTAATCGAATTGATAGGCGCGTCCGCGTGACGGGACGGGACGGTGGCGTGTGTTTGGCCTTTACTGTGACTTTGGGATGGGGAGCTTTAACTCCCCCCCATACCTGTAACTGGGGGGGGTTACCCTCCCCACTATTTTTCAACACCCCACGACCCCCCAGAATCGAAACAAGGCCCCCCATCTGTCTGAAGCGATAAAAGTGAGTAAATGCATGTTGTGTATGTCAGTGCTTTTCAGTGTTACAGGACCATAGAACAGCTAAATAACTGTTTAGACACGATTTATACCCATTTTTGACTGTAAAGTACCAGTATAACTAAAAAAATGGCCAGCTACCCCCCCCCCTTTTTTGCTCCAGACTAGAGATGGTTTCAATTTCGAAAATAATTTTTTTTTCTGGGACCTTTCTTTTTTTTTTAATAAAAAATTTTTTTTATTAATAAAAAAAAGTAACATTGTTCTGTTTTTCTCACTATATTTTACGTTTTCCCTGTAGTTTTTCACCAGTTTTGTGACTTGCCTTCAAGATTGTGCCTGATACAGTGGTAAATTTGGCCCTTTGGTGCATTTATGCATTGAATATGGACATAGGTACATGCCACCACGTTCCCTGTGTGGTATATATGTTGTACATTGTACATACCATTGTACATTGTTGTGCACCTGTGGGTTTAAAGCAAGCTGTTTATGTACATATTAGGGTTGTACGCTGACGCGTACACCCTGATACCATTGTACATTGTAGTGCGCCTGTGCGTGCAAAACGAGCTATTCATGTATTTGTATGGCCATTTATGCGTTTAATCATAGAATATGGACATAGGTACATGCCACCACGTTCCCTGTGTGGTATATATGTTGTACATTGTACATACCATTGTACATTGTTGTGCACCTGTGGGCGTAAAGCAAGCTGTTTATGTACATATTAGGGTTGTACGCTGACGCGTACACCCTGATACCATTGTACATTGTAGTGCGCCTGTGCGTGCAAAACGAGCTATTCATGTATTTGTATGGCCATTTATGCGTTTAATCATAGAATATGGACATAGGTACATGCCACCACGTTTCCTGTGTGGTATATATGTTGTACATTGTACATACCATTGTACATTGTTGTGCACCTGTGGGTGTAAAGCAAGCTGTTTATGTATTTGTATGGCCATTCAATGCTTTTGTGGATCACAATAGCTCTGAAACACCCTCTACAAGGTATATTTACACTAATATATGGCACCTTACATCGCCTGAACCCTCCTTTAATTTAGAAAAGAAATTTTTTTTAATTAAAAAAATAATTTTTTTTTTAAGAAAAAAAACGGCCGATTTTTTTCAAAAACCAGCTCTACTCCAGACACCCCGAATTCGGCCGTACCCCCGCTCTTCCAGACCTGGTTATAGGTATGCCCCCCATCTCACCAACTCCCACGTTTGGCTGAATCTCACCCCCCCCCCCCCCGAATTCTTTGGCTCTTTCTTCTACCTACCGAAAAATAACAAAAATTTCGTTTTCAGCGTCTCCTCGCCGCCGTGGACGAATGGAGCGCCCGCGTAGCAAAGCTTTAATTAACCCACTTGAATTGCAATTGTCTCGTGGTTTTTTTTTCGCCCTCGCACCGCGTTTGTCGTCGATCGGTGGGGGCGCTTTTGCCGCCGCTAGCAGCTGCGCATCGCCCTATGATTCGCTGTTGACGGTGTGAAGTCCCTGTGAATCAAGTGACGTCATTGACGGACAGACGAGCAGCAGAGGCACCCTGCAACTGGGGGGGTTAACCCCCCCCCACTATTTTTTTTCCAAAACCCACCCAACCCTCCCCCCAGAATTTTCCTAAGGGATTTTCACCCTGTCTAAAACGATAAAAGTGAGAAAATGTTGGTGTATTTCAGTGCTTTTAAGCGTTATATGACCATAAAACCGCTAAATAACACTGTTTGGACCCTATTTATACCCATTTTTGACCAAAAAGTACCAGTATAACTCACAAAATGGCCAGCTACCCCCCACTTTTTGCGGGAAAACCTACTCGCGCGGGGCATTACGGTAGGAGGGGCACATTTGGGAGGGGCAAGCTAAGCCTGATCTCGTCTTAGCCTAAGCCTAAGCCTAAGCAAAAGCCTAAACTTGAGCCTAAGCCTCCCTCCAAGTAGATATCAATTGGGCTGCCCCTCCCAAATGTGCCCCTCCTACCGTAATGCCCCGCGCGAGTAGGTATTGCCCTTTTTGCTCCAGACACACCCCCAGAATTCGGCCGTTTACCCCCCCCCCCCCCCAGACCCAGTTACAGGTATGGTTAAACCTCTTTCATTCGCCCGCGACCTCCAATGCAAGCAACAATTTTGCCGCGCGTGTTTTCGTCCCTCACTTAGTGACTTCCACACGAACAACGCGGAAACTCTCACAACAAGCACAAGCATGCGCAATTACGTTCCGCCCGCGAAAATCAATCGCTTGTTCACTTTGCAGCCGCGCACAGTACAGAACGCTCACAAAATGTAGTCGCCTACGCTACAAAACGCAACGCCCCCCTCGGCAGCTAAGGACGCGCCCCTCTGCAAATTTACATATACCGTATGCAGGCGCACGGGTGAATCGAGTGAAAGAACGTCTAGGGGTCAACGAGAAACGAGACACGCACGCACGCACGCGCGCACACAGGTCAATAGGTAATAGTAATAGTCGGATGAGGCCTAACAAGCGATGTCGGTCGGATGTCGACGCGGCGGTTGCGATGAACGCTGCGAGCACAGAAAAGCGTGGGCGTAGGCTCGCTGTTGGGGGGGGGGTGCCCCTTCAAAATTTCCCTGATACCCCCCCCTGGGGGGGGGGGGGTCCGACCCACCACACTCGCTCTGACTCCACCCATACCTGCAACCGGGAATTGGACCTGGGGGGGGAGGGTTGAAGCACTTTCTGGAGGGGGCGGCGGGTGGGGTGAAAAACTGGAGGAAGGTGGTGGGGGAAAAAGAGGCAATTTTTGGTAGATTTTTGTCAAAAACACACTGTAAAAACCTGGAAATAGGCACTTTTAGTCAAAATACACTGTAAATAACACAATATAGGTACCTTGGGTCGATTTTGCTCAAAAACACTGTACGAAACACATTTATTTTCATTAAGGTAAGTAGTAGAAAGTTTCCAAAAAGTCTGGGGGGGGGCTGGATGGGGGTTCAGGACAACCTGGGGGAGGGTTGGGTTGGGTAGGGTGTGGGTAGGGTCAAAACTCAGCCCTGGGGAACCCCCCCCCCTAAACCCCACCCCAGTTTCGGGTATGCCCTCCACCCCGCAGACAGCGTGCAGCGTCCACACGTTTGTAAGCTTGGCTAGCACAACCTCTTCCATTGGGGCAATCCGCTAATGCGCTCGCTCGTCTACGCCTGATGGATGGTGGCCTCCTCGTCCGCGGGTGCAGCAGCAGCATTTGCTGCGGGGCCTCCAGTGGCCTCATAGTTGATCGTGAGCGCATTCATGCTCCTTAGGCCGTCAGCTACGAAAGCGGCCACCTCCGCTAGCTGCTCGGCGTCCATGCCATCGCGAAGCCACGAATGCGCGAGCAGCACCTCGTACTTGGGCCGCAGGTTCAGGTCCTTCTCCAGACTGAACAGTCCAGACTCCAGCGCGTGCATGTGGGAAGGAAGCGTTATGGATTAGTGGTTGAGAATCGGAACTCCTGCGCACATGGTCCCGGGTTCGATCCTCGATAGAACCACTGTATAACGAGAATTTCTTATCCATAGATTCTCTCGTGCTGTCGCTGCCCTAAGTTACAGATGGCGTTCTTCTGAAGGTCTTTGGCTTTCATTCTGCGGCTCTAGACAGGGGAAGGCGTCATGGAGATGGCTACGCTATGTGGCCATTGACGCGGCCTCCTAGCGTTGCCCCTGATCCAACAACAACAACAACAACAACAAGCACAATTTTGCATGCCGTCTCTCACCACTGCGTGACGAAGTCCATAAAGTTGCTCGAGTACTGTAGACTGGGCGGCACGCTGGGAGGGCTCTCATGGACCACCTGCTTCAGCTGCTCGAAGGGCGTCTTCCACTTGCTGTACGGGTGACTGCCCGTCGCGACTTCGACCTAAAGAGTCACGCCTGGAGACTGGCAAAAGTCACGCCCGATTCGTCACGCCCACCAGAGTGATGCCCAGACTCCAGACGTCGGCGCGGACGTCGTAGCGATCCTTGGTCTCGCCCTCGATCCGCTCCGGCTAAAACAAACAAAAGAGATGCAAAAAACAAACTCTCTTTAGTGCATTGGTTGTCGTTGCATTAGGGGCAACGCTAGAAGGCCATCAACGGCCCAAATAGCATACCCATCTCCATGACGCCTTCCCGTCTAGAGCTGCATACTTAGCACAAGACATTCGGAAGAACGTCATCTGTGGTCTAAGCATACCTGTAACCGGGTCTGGAAGAGTGGGGGGGGGTAAACGGCCAAATTCTGGGGGGGGGGGGGTGTCTGGAACAAACAGTGGGGGGTAGCCGGCCATTTTTTTAGTTATACTGGTACTTTTTAGTCAAAAATGGGTATAAATAGGGTCTAAACAGTGTTATTTCGCTGTTTTATGGTCAGATAACACTGAAAAGCACCGAAATACACCAACATTTACTCACTTCTATCATTTTCGTGCTGGAAAAATTCGTGGGGGGAGCTGGAAAAATTCTGGGGGGAGGGTTGGGGGGGAGCTGGAAAAATTCTGCGGGGCCCCCAACCCCCCCCCCCCCCCGGTTACAGGTATGTGGTCTAGGGCAGGGGCAGACCGAGAAAATCCATCAAAGAGGCAAGTTCTCGATCTAGTGGACAAATGCGCTGAGTAATTACCTAATTGGCAGCAAGGCCAACTCACGGGCATGTATGGCTTGCAGCCAGCATTGATGGTCTTTGCCACGGAGTTGGTTAGATGTCCGGAGATGCCGAAGTCGCAGAGCTTGATGTCCGCCTTGGAGTTGAGCAGGATATTGGAGGGCTTCACGTCGCGGTGGATCAGGTTCATCTCCGTCTTCATGTAGTTGAGCGCCGACACGACCTAGGGGGATTTGCGAGCCATTTCCATAGGCCACCAGCCCTGTCCGCATTAAAAATGTGTACGTTAATCGAGATTGCAAGCCGAGTACCCCGAAATAATTGCCTCTGAGGCAGACTGTCACGCATATACAGTAGGCGTGCAACATTTAAGGCGTACCCAACAAACACACAAGCGACGCACGCACGCACAGTAAGCGCCACTTTGAGTAGAAAGGACTCTGGAATGCGCATCTCCTTGTCGACGCAGTGCCGGTAAAACTTGTCCAGGGAAGCGTCCATCACCTGTGTTGAGTATTCAAGTAGGGCTATATGAGCTATCAACACACATTAATGTCAATAAATTCTGAAAAAAAGCAAAGACCACAGCAAGCGCACCTCCATGCAGAGCCAGACGTCCCCCTCTCTGAACATGGCGCCGTAAAACTTGACCATCGTTGGACAGTCCGAAGAACGCATTGACGTCTACAAAGTGGGTGCGTCTGTCTGTACGTGCGTGCGTGCTAGAGGTGGGGGACCAAAACCTGTAGCTCGAGAATCATTCTGCGCTGCTCCTCGTCGTTGACGCTGGCGTGAATGCGCTGAAATGGGCGAAGGAAATACAAAGATGTTTCTAATGACGAGCCAAGCTTCCCGGAGATTTCGCGCATACAGTCCGGAAAGAGACTGGGCTGCCCCCACCCACCGTGCCCATGGGGAGGTAGGGGCAAGACGCCGGACACCCTTACCTTGTCGGACGCTATTCCTGGCTGTACCTACTAACCTAAGGGGTCAAAATCCGTGTCAGAGCGGGGGGGGGTAGCTGCTAGTGCTAGGGTGTGGTGTAGCACATACATAGATGTAGGTTGGTGAAATGCAAAGGTGCAAAGGAAGAGAAATGTTAGGGGTGTTGTTGTTGTTGGATTAAGGGCAATGCTAGGAGGAGGCCGTCATTCACCCATGTAGAATACCCATCTACACGACGCCTTTCTGCTCTAGAGCCGCAAAATTAGCAAAAAACATTCGGAAGAACGCCATGTGTAGTGTAGTCTAGGGCAGGGACAGCACGAGAAGAATCCATTGATACGGAAATACTCGTTAAAGGAGGCGGGGGGGGGGGGCAAAATGCACAATCTTGCCGGCAACTTTTGCGAGCGACGTTGTTGCGTGAGCGCACCTATCTGCCTCTTCCTCACGCACGCACGCAAACAGACGGAAGCGCACGCACGCGCGCGCGGCGGACGAACCTTGACGGCCATGACGAAGCCCGTGTCTCTGTGGCGCATCTTCTCGACGACGCCATAGGCGCCCCTGCCCAGCTCCTTGAGCTTCTCCAGCGTCGTCGCCTCCACCAGCACCTGAGGCGGACGCTCCTCCTGCTGCTTCTGCTACCCGTTAGCTTGCTGCACGCACGCACCGGCAGGCGCGCACGCACGCATCGGCATGCATGCACGCGCGCACCGGCACGCACGCACGCACCGGCACGCGCGCACCGGCACGCGCGCACCGGCACGCGCGCACCGGCAGGCACGCACCGGCACGCATGCACGCACGCACCGGCACGCAGCGGCACGAACGAACCTCTCCGTGTCCATCCAAGGCCATCATGACCTTGTCGTCTAGGTCGGCTACGGGCGTGGAGCTGCTAGTGGACGTGGAGCTCGTCACTCGAGCCACGTCCAACTTCAGAGGAGAGCCCCCTGTGGCTTTGAACTTGGGCCGGGGCATGGTGTTTTCTTCCCGTTTTTTTGTGGCGAATCTTGGCAAGACAGTGGTGGATACTCACAGGATTAAGCGTCCGGGAACAGGGTAAGGACAGAGAAAATACAGGCGAGCAACAAAACAACAGTTCGGCGGGGCTAAAACGAGCGAGGTGTTCGATTCGACAAGGGAAAAATCTTCCCATATGCACCATATGCACCATATGCACCATATGCACGGGGCCTTCGTTATTTCGGTGCGACATTTTTCTCTCTTGTCTCTCCGTCTCGCATATCTCTAAACCGGGAGGGGGGTTATTGGGTGACCGAAGGCAACCGCCACTTTTAGGCACACAGCGTTTTGAGCTCACCACCTCCCCACCTCCCCAACCTTTAGCCTTAGTTTTAGGCTTAGGCTTAGGCTTAGGCTTTTGTTTAGACTTAGTTTTAGTCTTTGCTTAGGCTTAGGCTTTTGCTTTTGCTTTGGCTTAGGCATTTGCTAAGGCTTAGGCTTAGGTTTTGGGGAAGTGGGGAGGTGGGGGGAGCTCAAAACGCTATTAGCGCACTTTTATCTGTCCATCCGTGCACGTGCATGGGCTCGTGCGCGTGTACGTGCATGTGCGCGCGCGCGTGTACATGTGCGTGCATGCGTGGGCGCGTGCACTGCCTGTGCGTGCGCGCGTGTGCGTGCATGTGCACGTGTGCCTGTGCGTGCGCGCGTGCACTGCCTGTGCGTGCGCGCGTGTGCGTGCATGTGCACGTGTGCCTGTGCGTGCGCGCGTGCACTGCCTGTGCGTGCGCGCGTGCACTGCCTGTGCGTGCGCGCGTGTGCGTGCATGTGCACGTGTGCCTGTGCGTGCGCGCGTGCACTGCCTGTGCGTGCGCGCGTGTGCGTGCATGTGCACGTGTGCCTGTGCGTGCGCGCGTGCACTGCCTGTGCGTGCGCGCGTGCACTGCCTGTGCGTGCGCGCGTGTGCGTGCATGTGCACGTGTGCCTGTACGTGCGCGCGTGCACTGCCTGTGCGTGCGCGCGTGTGCATGCATGTGCGCGTGTACTTCTAAGCCTAAGCGAAGCCTAAGCCTAAAGGAAAGCCTAAGCGAAAGCCTAAGCGAAAGCCTAAGCGAAAGCCTAAGCGAAAGCCTAAGCGAAAGCCTTAGCCTAAGCTCAACCTAGGCCTAACCAAAACCTAAGCAAAAACTTAATATAAACAGAAATTCAATATCGTAACTATAAGCCTTCAACGGAGCGACAAGGGAAAAAATGTCGCACTGCAATAACGAAGGCCCCGTGCATATGGTGCATATGGTGCATATGGTGCATATGGGAAGATTTTTCCCTTCGACAACGACGAAATGGAGATAATAAAGTTCCAGGTCCGGTTTTGGAAAAACGGGACAAGGTGTGGGTGTTACGCTCAATTTGTTACGCCGTTGCACCGTACACAAAGGGCGCCCGTATGCTCTGACATCGTGGATTAGGTCGTTCCAGGTCGAAACTCGCTCGCTCGCTCACTCACTGCATGAAATGCGCCTTTGGGCAATAAGCCATTTGGTGGCAAAATTTCCTTCATAAGCGCCGTAAGGGGGTGGTGGAAACATTGTAGTGAGTTTTAGTTCTTCGGGTCGGCACACTGGTACACTGGCACACTTGGCCGTCCCTCCTTTTCCTTATACTACGTTTAAAGAAAATCATTTCCCGAAAGGGGGGAGCGGCACACACGAAAAATTGGCTTTGCTTATGGTGTTAGGTTTGGCTTTGGCTGTCTAGGCTTAGGCTAGGCTTAAGCTCAGTATTAGGTCAGGCTTAGGCTTCTTCTGGCTTATGCTTTCACTTAGACTAAGGCTTAGCTTTGGCTTAGGCTTTCGATTCCGCTTAGGCTTTCGCTTATGCTTTTGCTTATGCTTAGGCATTCGCTTAGGCTTTCGCTTAGGCTTAGGCTAGGCCTATACATGCATGCACGCACGCTAGCACGATGGGACGCATTCACCCACGCACACACGCTGGCACGCACGCACACCGGTATGGGCGCACCAATGCACACAAGCCAGTGAGCAGCTACTGAACGAGCTGCCGTAGCCTGAGCAAAGCGTAAGCCAAGCCAAGGTCGAGCCTAAGCCTCTAACACACCTAGAGTGTGTGTGTGGTTCTAAATAAACTTGTTACACTACACACCTAAAGTGGTTGTACATTAATTTTTTTTGTAGCACACACTTATTTTTTGTTGCACACCTATTTTCCGTTTGCACACCTAAACTGGACTAGCGCTGAAGACTAAGCCGATGCGAACGCCTAAGCCTAAGCAAAACCTAAAACTATTGAAAACCTTCTTCCTTCTTTCCGTTTATTTCCCTTTAAGAATAAGCTTCTTTCCCTTTCTAACCCTTCTTTCCCCTTTAGGGAGAGGCCGTAAAAACAATGTCGAGAAATCGGAGGGCGCGATCGAAACTGTGCTGTTCACTCGAGAATTCAGAATCCATTTTGTTCTTTCTGAGCTTCGCGTTCTACGTAATATAGTTTTGTTAAAAGTACTGTTAAAAAAGTTGATTTCCAACGACTTTATTTTACTGATATGATATGATATGATACGATACGCTGATACTGATACGGTACTTGAAAGGTGTTGAATTAAATTGCCGGTGCGGCGTTTTGGTTTTTAGTTAAATTTAGATTACTGGCGCTTCGTTTTGACCTTTTAGTCACTTTTACGTTAAATAGTTCATACGAACTACATCCCGATTTTTTTTCAATTGTTTACGTATTTGCCATTTCAGTTGTGGGCGAGCTTGCTGTTGGGCTTCTGTGTATGGTCCATTTTGGAGCTGAATAAATATGCAAATTTGGTCAACTACGCCGTCACATTCTCCACGGCGAATTTAGCCTTGATCTCGATTTTTGCATTTATTTTTGGAATTTTTGGCTGCGCCGGTTTGTTTACGCGGAAAAAGAAATGCCTACTTATTACTGTAAGTGACTTCCAAAATTCAGCGAGGGAAGCATTTGTGTTTTTTTTTCGTAAATTAAAACCGTAATGCGGTGCACAGTGAAGTCCGCGCAGCTTGGAGTAAAGTTTTGGAGTTGGGGGATTAAGGGGATTAGGGGGAGAACAATTTTTCTCAAAGGGGAAGGATTGAGTGAAGGGGGGGGGGGGGTTGAGCCAACAAGCCAAATTGGGCGATTATATTCGCAGCGTTGCGATTCTGCGTAGAGGACGGTTTGTTTTGTGCGTGCGTGCGTGTGCATGCGTTGCACCCACAGATTTTTGTGCGCATATTTGCATCTTCAGTTCATGGTCTTCGCGTTCATTCTCTTTGTGTGGCTGGCAATAATCGGCATTTTCACTCTCTCCCACGCCTCTAAGCTCTGGATTCAAAGCGGTGCTTTTAATGACACTTTTGCGAAGTCCATTCAAAGTCGTTATGGCGACGATTTTGACGGGAAATTTACAGACAGCTTGGACGCACTGCAAGTAGAAGTGAGTTTGTGAAATATTTGTTGAACCGGCAGATAGACATAAAACTGCTTTTGTCATAAATACCGTATGCAAATTTGACAGCGGCGCTGTTGCGGCAGCGAAGCCGCCAGCGACTTCAAAGAGTCAAAATGGCGCGAAAATTTCATGGAGAAAAAGCAGTTTGTATTGGTGCCAAAATCTTGTTGCATATCGCCGTCCAACAACTGCCAATACAGCGATCATCCGTCGAACGTGTTTGACCAGGTGTGTGTGTGTGTGTGTGTGTGCGTGCGTGCGTGCGTGCGTGCGTGCGTGCGGGCGTCTGCCTCGTTTGTCTGTGTGTGCGTGAGTGCGTGCATGCATGCTTGTGCTCGTGGCGAACCGAAAACCGAACATTTCAGGGTTGCAGCGACATTTTGCTCGGCAAAGTCTTGAGTCAACTGTGTTTGCTCGGTGCTATGCAGACCATGTTTGCTCTCTTTTTGGTGAATTTGCTTTGAGTATTGGTTTTTCACGCTCAACAAATCAATGTGTCCAGATATATAGTCTGAAAAAGCAGTCACGTACGCAAAACTGCAAAATATATTTATTATGTCCTTTTTTTAGATAATTTGCATAGTGGCTGCTTATTGCTACATGACGGCTTATGCAGAGCGCCAAGTGGAAGTCGGCAATTCTCGCATCTACACGAATCCCTATTTCTAATTTAATCATTTTATGTGTATTCTTTTTAATACATATCTCGTCACTACAACAATACTTACTACACGATTTTGTACGTAGCAGTGGTCGCCGCTCAGGCAGGCGCAGCAATTTGGCTATTTTCGATTATATTTTTGTGAATTTCGATTGTTTCGAAGCTTATTGCATAAGCAATTGCAATAGCATGAGCATAAACATTAGCAATAGCGTCAGTGTTGCCTTTGTTGTGTCGGCAGCTCTTGGCATTGTCTAGCATATTATCCCGTTTTCTGGGTCTCACTGTGCTATAAAATTTGCATATTCAGTGCATGGAGATTTAATTTGTGTTGCATACGCAGCGCAGACAATATGCAAATTTGAGCGTTTCTCTGTCTCTCTAGGCCTTTTCCCCCCGACTCGATATTTCCACTTCCCCTGACATATCCCTCTCTCAGTTAGGCGTGCGGTTGTGTTGTTGTTGATTGTTTCTGATGTCGTACGGTTACTGTATTCGTGCAAGCAATGCTTTGTGCGGTGTAAATACAATGGTGGTGTAGTGATATGTGTTTACGAACTTGTTCAAATTCACACGCACGCATCAAGTTTGCCGTAAGCACAACCTGCCACCAATATGTACATAATTGTTGACGTGGGATTTAAATTTTAAGTCAAACGATCTATTCTTTTTAGACTTTGATCTGAGAGTTGTTGTTGTTGGCTTTGGGGCAACGCTAGGAGGCCGTCAATGGCCCATATAGCATAGCCATCTCCATGATACCTTCCCGTCTAGAGCCGCATAATGATAGCCAAAGACCTTCGGAAGAACGCCATCTGTAATTTGGGGCAGCGACAGCACGAGAAAATCCACGGATAGGAAAATGCTCGTTCTAGTGCTTCCGTCAAGAATCGAACCCAGAACCGTGCGCGTGAGAGGCCGATTCTCTACCACTAGGCCATACGCTGCCCGGCTGTGAGGGTAGCTGGCTAGTCACAAGTGCAGCAGAGAGCCACGTGAAATGAGGTGATTCCTGGGAATGCAGGCGCAGTCGGCGTCACGTTCCAGTCATCGACGACGTCTGTGCAAATACGGAATACGCAAATGGCGGACTGTCAAACAACCCACCGAACCCAGAAGTACTCTGCGTCCGTCTCTGCGCCTCCTCAGGGGCTCGCGTGTGTAGCTTCACGTGCGGCGTGCATTTTCCCAAAGCAAAGTTCCCCTCCCACCCCACCAGAGGGCACAAGTGCACAAGTTCTAACGCAATGAGTCAAGGTCGATGTCAAAGAAAGGCTTGCCCTGCCGAGCCAGTTCACCACCGTATAAAAGGGTTGGGCTTTGGGAAGAGCTTCCCATAGTGGTTTTTGCTCGCTTTTGCTCTTTGCTCTCCGGGTACTGTAAACGCAGCTTTGCTCGAGGAATACTGTAGCTTACGTTTTGCTGAAAAGATTACCGTAACTTTGTTCCGACAACATGAAATCTGTTTTTGCTTTGCTCGTCGCTCTTGTGGCATTCGCTGGCGCTTCCGCAGGCGCCGCCGCTGGAGGAGGTTTGCTGTTTCATTTTGTCTCTGCCTTCGTATTGTAATTACCGTACCTTTTCCTACGGTACCCAGCAACAAGTGCCCACTGTGCGGTATACGGTATAAAAGTGAGACCCCCCCTTTCTGAACTAGTGCCCACGCTACGGCTTTGGAAAATACCGCAGGTGCCTGCTGTAATGGTGACCACACTCCTATTGTGTCTCTCTCTCTCTCTCTCAGATATTGATACCGTGAATCCTCCAATAGAGCTCCCCAGGTAAGGCAAGGTTGAAAGTATAGCCCCCCTCCAATAGTGCTCCCCGTGGGTAAGGGGTATGTTATGCCATGTGCCCTTTATGTGCAAAAATAAAGCGGTAGGTACATGTATATCGTGTATAGACACTACTACTACTAACCAATAATAGTGCGTTTCAGCAACTATTAAAGGTAACTCAATCATGGTAAGTAAAAAAAAGTAGTCAAAATTGCCGAAAAATCGTCAATTTTTACTGCAAAATTTGCATTGCCATTAAATTTTTTAGGTCGAATTAAAAGTGTAGAGCCCCTCCAATAGTACCCCCCCCCCCCTCCAATAGTGCCCCCGGATGAGGCAAGGGCGAAAGCATACGGGCACTTTTGGAGGATTTACGTTAGACTCAATGTGATCACAACTAAAGTCGATGGTACCTACACTTACATGGAGTACACACAGCGCCAACCATTAATAAGAGAGGTTTCAGGAGACTGTTAATTGCAAGTAAATGAACCAGAAAGCGAGAAAAGTCACCAACAACACTGCAAATCTGCCCCGACTTTTACTGTAGTTCCGATTTTACGAACGTACAATGTATGTATCAAGTTGTGTGCTCCCCCTTTAACCACCGTTTTTGTTTAGGCCAGTATTACTACCCGTACAACACCTACTACAATGGTTATGTATACTACCCTTCCAACAATGGTTACTACAATGGCTACTACAACAGCTATCCTTACAACAACTACAACAGCTATTATCTATCTATATTACTAAAGCACAATGTCTGTCTGTCTGTCTGTCTGTCTGTCTGTCTGTGTGCAACGCAGCGCAGAGAGTTGTGCTGGATGGATTGAGCTGAAATTTTGTATGAACCTGCCGTGGGAAACTTCACCGTCATTTAAGGGCCGGATTTGCGATAGCTACCGTAATCCGTGAGTTATGCAAATTTCGCATACGTGTTTGATCGAATTTGAGAATTCAGTGTCAATTCTGCTTGGGATATATGTAATCGACCGTGCTGATCACGAATATCACATCCGTTTTTCGGTGCGATACCGTAATCGCGAGATACGACGCATTGAATATGCAAATTGTGTTTGATCGAATTTGAGAATTTAGTGTCAAATCTGCTTGGGATATATGTAATCGACCGTGGTGATCACGAATCTGGCATTCGTTTTCCAATCCGCTACAGTAGTGACAAGATATGGCATTATCCTTTTCTACAGTAGTATGACTGTTTGTGGGTTCTGTGTGCAATGCAGCAGAGAGTTCTGCTGGATGGATTGAGCTGAATTTTTGCTTGCTGGCTTGCTTGGCACATTTTACCATCAAAATAAGAGTGACACTACTGAAGCTGTCGTAATCCATGTGTTATGCAAATATAAATAAATTATATGATAATACAGCGCATTTTATGCGTGCTTCTGACTTATCAGAAGTGTTTAGAAAACCATTTCACACAGATCAATGGCGTAGTGGTTATGATGCACGTTACTTTTCTGGAGGTCCTGGGATCAAACCTCTGCCATAAAAATACTTGTAACTTTTTTGTTTATACCTTTTTTGTTTTGCACGTGTTTATGCTATAAAAACTTTGAACTTTTTATTATTTTTTACTTTGTTTTACAGATGTTAACGCTATAAAACCTTGTATTACACGCACACGCACGCACGCACGCACGCACGCATGCACGCACGCACGCACGCATGCACGCACGCATGCACGCACGCACGCTCGCAAACGCACATGGGCATAACACGCGCACGCACGCACATGCACGCACGCGCACGCACGCACGCAAGCACGCACATGGACACGGACACGCGCACGCACGCGCATGCACGCACGCACGCACGCACGCACGCACGCACGCACGAAAACCGCCCGCCCACGGCGCGCTGGAATGGAATCGGAAGCGTCGGACCGCGATCCTAGTGGTTATGATGCACGTTACTTTTCTGGAGGTCCTGGGATCAAACCTCTGCCATAAAAATACTTGTAACTTTTTTGTTTATACCTTTTTTGTTTTGCACGTGTTTATGCTATAAAAACTTCGAACTTTTTATTATTTTTTACTGTGTTTTGCAGGTGTCAACGCTATAAAAACTTGTATTACACGCACACGCACGCACGCATGCGCGCACGCATTAGCACGCACGCACGCACGCACACACGCACGCGCGCAAGCACGGACTCGCGCACGCACGCACGCACGCACGCTCGCACGCACGCATGCACGCACGGAATATGGCTCAAGTTGAGGGTAAAAAGGCCCGAACATACCTATGCAAACGCGCACACATGCACGCATGCACGCACGCACGCACGCACGGATTCGCGCACGCACGCAAGCACTCACGCACGCACGCACGCAAACGCGCACGCACGCACGCTCGCACGCACGCACGCACGCACGCACGCACGCACGCACGCACGCACGCACGCACGCACGCACGCACGCACGCACGCACGCACGCACGCGTGTTAGCGTTTTAGTGGTGCGTTGTTTTTGTGGTGCGTTGTTTTGGTTTTTTTTTTCTGTTGGAAACGGCTGAAAACAATTGATGCGTCCGCGTTCGCTGCGTCCGATGAACACTTTCTTAATTTTAGGCTTAGTCCAGACTTTGCTTTAGTCCAGTCATGTTTAGGCTTTGGCTTTGGCTTAGACTTAGGCTTCGCTTAGACTTAGGCTTCGCTTTGGTTTCGGATGGAGCGGATGCGGACGCAACAATTGTGTTTTGCCAAAAAACGACGTAAGGGAGACTCAAGCCCAAGCCTGCCGAAAAACGTCCGCCCACAGCCTGCCGGAAGGGAATTGGAAGCGTCGGACAGCGATCCTAGCTTAGAGCAGGTCCAAAGGCCTTGCACAAGCAGGCAGGATGAGAGCGCCGCTTTGGCAAGTCGCTCCAAGAGGAAGAGAGGCCGTTCACAAATTTCGACGAGTTCTACAGAGCGGTCAAGGAGCTTCAGAAGAAGTGTATTATTTAGTTTCTCAATGGCGCTCAAATGTTTTGCGGTGCAATTACCTATTTATAGCAGACTGCCGAGCAGTCGGCGGCGCGTGCACAAGCCGATCGGGAAGCAGCAGCACTGCGCCTGCAGATCACGATGAATGAACATATGCGAGCAACCATGCAGATTACAAAAAAAGGCAATTATTATTAGCTGGCTCTGAAGGGCTGATTAAAACAATTAGCCCGCCGCCACAAAATATGGGATTTATGGTGTCTGCCCAAGATGGTATAGTGTCAAATTTTTACTATCGAATGTAATGACTGGACGCAAGAATGAAGCGTTGCAACAAACAAGGTGCAACAAACAGTAAAATGTTTTCCTGTATTGCAGAAGTGCATTGGTTGCATTGGTTGACTTCCTTTGGCTTTTGCTGCAGCACTTTACATATTCGTCATTGTTGCTTTTCAACTGAGCATTTGCAGCATGATTTTATGACACATTGTATTGATGATGAGACACTACTGAGGACAAGAAATATAGATACTGAACCACTTTGGAGTACTTTGCAAGCAGGAGTCCTGAGTTGAAGCGGCTAGTCCTTACAACTACAACAGCTACAATTACGGTGGCTATTACACCGGCTATTACGACAATCCGTACAACTACAACCGCGTCTTTGGGAAGAAAAAGTGAAGGTGCACCATGAAGTGTGATCGGGTGTGATCCGAGTGTGATCTGGTTCAGAATAGGGAAATGTAGTGAATGCTTGCATTCAGTTTGTGCGCGTAGTGCAAAACGTTTGGGAATTCAAGTATGTTTCCGATTCGTCTCGACGAAATACGGCAATTCCATTGCCAAAGTCAAGTCCCGTCTTAATTTCACAATTTGTGATCCAAAAAAAAAACTGCACCCGAACCGTCCGCGCGTGGGCGTAAGTCGAAATGCGAGACACCAGCCAGCACCGGCAGTCATCAGTGTCACATCGGCAAATAAAATCCGCAAATATTAAAGTTTCGAGAGTGACGGCGCTTTCCGTGTCTGGCACGGCCCGGCTCAACTTCTTAAAATGCTTCTAGCAGTCATCGCAGGCCTGAAGTTTCGGTCTGTTTGCCCTTCGCTTTAAAGTCTTACCACCCCCCCCCCCCCAACCCCTTAGGGTCAACTCTAGTCTTTTGTGCCTCATCCATCGAACGCTAAACGTACGCGTCGGCCGATGTTCAACAAAGAAAGGCTTGCCGGCTGAGACAGAGTACTTACTACTTAAGGGAGTTTAGACAAGACGCCATCTACTCTTCAATCCACAGTGTTTGGCATTAGCGAAAACCTTTAATCGAGAAATCTTTGCTTTTTTGGACGAGATGCACTCTGTTGTGGTATTGGTCGCTATTTTGGTGGCTTTTGCGGACACCACCGCAGGTTAGACGGCAGCGAAATGTTGAGCTATGCGACATTGCACCAAGTGCTCTAACTTTATGTCGTGATGAGTCACCTTCACCTAAAAGAATGTATTTATTTATATATTTTTGTTTTGATATCAAAATGTTCGGTTTAGGCCAATATTACCCTTACTACAACAACAACAACGGGTATAACAATTACTACTACCCTTCAAGTGGCTATTACAACAGCTATCCCTACAACAACTACAACAATTACAACGGTTACTATCCCTACAACAACAATTACGGCGGCTATTACAATGGCTACTACAACAGCCAGTACGCAAACTATGCAAGGACGTTGCCCAGACAGATTTACCAAAGATCGAATCGTTTTCTTTTTGGCAAGAAATAGAAACAATTTTAAGCAACGCTGTTGAAATTGCAAAAGTGATGTGAGACAGGAATTATGGGATCGATTTTGTTCAAGTGTAGTTTAGTGTCCAGAAGTTTGCTAGATGGCTGTCATCGCGAAATTTCGGCAATAGACAACGTTGAAGCATTTTCGTTGGCAATGACAACATTTTCATGCATGCAATGCTCCGCGCGTGCTGTGTATGTACCGTACATACATGCCGTGCGTGCACCATGCACGGTTTCGATCGCTCGGCGCAATTCACTGAGTCTGTGTAGAAGTCGCATTTTAATGTTGCAATTTTAATTTGAAATTAATGCCCAGGCAAAGCTTTGAACTTACGGTAGGTAGACTAGGTAAGCGGAAATATCACTCAAAAATCTCGTAATTCGCAAACTAAAATCTACACCTAGCGCGCAAATTAGCAAACTAAAAGCAAACTAGCGGTCGAATTCGGCTTGTGAGTCACTGTGGCAGACTGAACCGTTAAAAAATAGGTACGACTCAAAACACCCAACTATGAGCGAAGAATAGCGGTGCTACTGCCTTCGTTCGACGCGGCCGGAATGCAAAAAAAATTCAACGTCCTTTCGCGTCTTTTTGAGGTCGCGCTCTCCTCATTGCTCTCGCTGATGTGGAAATCAATTACGGTGCGATGGAGTCGCCCCCCCCCCCCCTTCTCGGTAAAGTCACGGGTAAACAACAAGACGATGTATGGCGCTGCGTCCACGGCACAGCAGCACATCCGCGTGGGAATTGACTGATTCGATTTCGCAACGGCGACCCGCTTCCCGTTCCTTTGTTCGACTCCACCGTCCCGGACAGAATCTTGTTGTTCAATCAGTGACTGACTACGAGTACGAGGGGGAAAGTCGTTTCGCGCCACCGTCCCGGACCGAGTCAGAGTCAGACGCGATCCAAAGGCTGAACCAGAGCGTCCTTTTTCGGAGAATTCACGAAATTGAGGTTGAGCTACGGCCTACGGTATGCGTATTCGTACAGTCTCAGCTACAGACCATGGCTTTCCTGGGATGTTTGTGCATGTACAGAATGTAGGTACGAATGTGTCACAGTTGCAGAAATGATGCTCTCTTTACTATTAGACTGCTATGTAGTCGCAGCACAGTACGCGCTGCGGAAAACTCTTGGTACAATGTACCTATCGATGCGTTCCCACAATACCCAGGTTGACCCTACATTGTGCAAGCCGTCGTCTTTTCCACTCGAAAAGTCTTACAGGCTCTGCCTTACAGAGTCGTCTCAAGATGTCGCGCTGGTGCGTTGCGGTAATTTGCACAGCCGCTCTTCTGATCAGCAAATCCGAAGCGAGTCTCTCGCGCGCCTGGCCCGAGTGCGCTTGCGGTCCTCTGGACGCCTGCACGGCCGCTCAAGACGCCAAGACGGCCGAAATTCAAGACGATTGCCACGAAATGTGGGTGTTGTAACTGTAGTCTTGTGTTGACGAAACTCTCCGAATGCCTGCCGAATTTTCTCGGCTCCTTGCAATGAGCGAACGCTAGACAGGAGGACCGCAATGTGCACATACATTGTACCAAATGAATTCCACCAATAAATACTATGGGCGTTTATTTGCACAGCTACCTACTGTAGACCTATAGAAGGGGGCGGTCATTGGGCGCTTGTTAAAATTCACTGGAATAAGCCCAATAATTGCAAAAATTATCGGCATGATCACAAGCTTCTATCATGTTCATTTGCACAATAACTTGCGTGAAGTGTGTGCGGTACACGTACCGGTATGTGCATACTGTAGCTGCAAGGAGCAGTCGCCGCTGGAGGGCGTCGACGTGGACGCTCTGAGGGAGTGCGAGCGCGCGGCGCGACAATTCCACGAGTCCATCTGGGCGTGCGTCGACGCCGCTCGCGGAAGGGTGTGAGTCATCGTACGAGTGCGTGCGTGCGTGCGTGCGTGCGTGCGTGCCGGTGCGTGTGTCCGTGCGTGCGTGCGTGCCGGTGCGTGCGTGCGTGCGTGCGTGCGTGCGTGCGTGCGTGTTGCCTGTGCGTGTGTGCGTGTGGGCGGGGGGGGGGGGGGCGTGCGTGCGTGCGTGCGTGCGAGTGCGCGCGTGCGTGCGTGCGTGCGTGCGTGCGTGCCTGCGTGACGGTGCGTGCGCGTGCGTGGCGGTGCGTGCGTGCGTGCGTGCCTGTGTGCGCGCGTGCGTGCGTGCGTGCGTGCGTGCGTGCGTGCGTACGTGCGTGCGTGCGTGCGTGCGTGCGTGCGTGCGTGCGTGCGTGCGTGCGTGCGTGCGTGCGTGCGTGCGGGCGTGCGTGCGTGCGTCCGTGCGTGCGGGCGAGCGTGCGTGCGTGCGTGCGTGTTGCCTGTGCGTGGGTGCGTGGGGGCGGGGGGGGGGGCGTGCGTGCGTGCGTGCGTGCGTGCGTGCGTGCGTGCGTGTTGCCTGTGCGTGTGAGCGTGCGGGCGGGGGGGGGGGGGGGCGCGCGTGCCGGTGCGTGCTTGGCGTGCGTGCGTGTGTGCGTGCTTTTGCGTGCGTGCGAAAACTCTCTCTTTGGCTTCCAGCTGCATCGACAGTCCCTCCGAATCGTCCAACTCTACGGCGCAAATTGTTGACACGCTCTTCGAAGCGAAATTGGGCGAAAAGTTAGCGGAGAAGAAGTCGGTCGAAAAGGAGTTTCAGTGGACCGGAGCTTCGCAAAGCTATCGCGACTTCAAGCAGTGCCATATGGCCTGCACCATCGACAAGGGGATTGGTAGGCTCAATTGAAAAATTTAAAAGGGAAATGTCTTCAGTGCAGAGACTAAGAAAGGGAGTGTCAAACTGTATAAAAATTACAATCAATGATGGCAATGTTCGTGGTGGGTTTTCAGGAGCTTTGTTGTTTGGGAAACCTTTACCTATCTCTAGGTGAATAACAGCCGGATTTCTATCAGTTTTGTCGGAAGAGCAAGAACATCACAAAACACAACGACAACAATAGTGAACACTTTTTAGGCGTCGTCAAGTCGTACAGCTGCTTCCGGCACTTGAAGTGCAAGCCGAAAAAGCTGGGCTCCTCGACGCCCCACTTCAACCGTTGCATGAAGAACCGCGACTTTGCGCTGGCTCGTCAAACGCTGCTCGACTGCCGTGCCATCGCCGGCTACAGCCCGTGAATTTCGCAAAATTTGCAAACGAAATTCAAAAGGAATTTAAGAAAAGCAAGCAAACTCGATCGATTCACGCATCCAGCAAGCGCATTCGCTAGCTTGTAGCGTCGTCTTATGGCAATACTCCGTGGCTTCGAAATTCTGCGCAATAAAATGCAACACGCATGAAACAATACCGAACTCTGCAACTGCAACTACTGGAAAACGAACAGAAACACTGTTCAATGGTTGAATACAACGGTTACGTGCAATTGCGGTACTGTTGTCGCAAATTATAAAGGTAACAAAAAAAAAACATTTCAAACCAGTGGCGTAGCCAGGATTTGGATTTGGGAGGGGCAAGACTGCAATTTGTGTCTAATCAGGAATTGTCGTAAGGGTGTCCCCTTTGGAAAAAATCGGGTCTCTGAAAATTTTGGGAGGGGCAAACGCCCCCCTGCCCCCCCCCCTGGCTACGCCACTGTTTCAAACTGAATTTGTAACGAGAGGGTTGTCATAGATGGTAGAAGAACACCACCTCTAAAAGATGCACAGGTGAAATACACCAGCCTGTAAAATGTTTATGGACAAAAGGCATTAAATCAATTAAAATCCAAGGCAAAACATTAACATCGAGTTGTGCATACCGCATCATGCAGTGCAGAGTATGGCAATAACGGCCAAGTATGGACAGTGCTCGAGTCTGTTTTCTATGCTCGGGGGGGGGGGGGGCGTAGGGTAAATCTGGCTTCATATACTTTCAGGCCTATTTATACCTTAGACCTACTCTTAGTTGATTAGCCTTAGGTTCTGCTTAGGCTTTTGCCTTGAGAGGATTGCCATACGCATTTCGCATTTAGTCAGTGTATTGGACGTTCGGCACTCCTGTTGGGTGTTCGTATACGTATGAAAATGAGCGCAATATCCGAATGCGCAACACCACGATATTGTTGTCTATATTGCGTAGTTTCTCGATTTGCTGTTTACCTTTGGAGCGAAGAATCGATTTCCTTCGGGAAACCTAAGTTCATTGTACCATTGTACAATTGTACCATTGTACGCAGAGAAGCACACCATAATATTTTAAATGCGTTGACTCTCGATGCTCAACTGTTAAATACTAAAACACACGCCACATTTCTTTTTTACAATTTCCTTTTAAACTTCGGCTTCGGTACGCACGCGCGCGCGCACGGTCACACAAACGCACAGACGTGCACGCACGTGCACAGCTCCAGGCAGGCAGGCACGCACGCGCGCGCGCAGCCACGTAGACTCGCGCGCGCTCGCACACGCACGCTCGCGCGCACAACGACACACACACGAGCACATGCACGCGCGCGACGCGCAGGCACGCACCGCGCAGGCACGCAAGACACGCAAGCATGCGTTGACTCTCGATGCTCAACTGTTAAATACTAAAACAACAAAACTCACACACAATAGGCTTAGGCAAATAGGCTCAGGCTTGGGCTCAGGCTTTAGGTTTAGGTTCGTGCCTGTGGTGCGCGCGCGCGTGTGCGTGTGTGTGCGCACACGCGCACACACAGTGCTGTCTGTGCGGCGCCAAGTTGCCCGCCCAAGACTGCCATCTGCAACTGCAACGCCTGTGTGACAGGTGCTGCACTGCTTGGAGTGTGCCAAGGGAGAAGTCGAGCACTAGCAGTGTCTTTTAGGTTAGCGTTCAGACGCAAACGTTGACACGATAAACTCGTCGACCAGCTCTCCAGCATGCGCTTTCTGCCGGCCGTTCGACTCTCAGGCGTGGCTGCCAGCGGCCCAGCAGCGGCGCCTTTCCTCGTCCACCAGGCAGCACCGGCGGTTGTCACCGCCGTCCGTTCTCAGTCCTCCGACGCTACCCCACCCAGCGCATTTCCACATCCTCCCGTCAATTCACGTGCCTGCGTGCCTGCGCGCCTGCGTGCGTGCCTGCGCGCACGCGCGCTACCCGTATTTCTCCACAAACTTTGTGAATTCCGATTCCGTGACTGGCAAGCTATTGTTGTCCCACCGCGAACAGATTGCGCGTCACTTTGGAATTTACTTTTGAACGCTGATTGTAATATGTAGATCTGCCTCGTTCGAAAGAATCTCACGCTAAGGCTACCCATACGATGTTGGGGAAGAGTCGCTTGCCTGCTGTGTAAAACTTGGTGGCGCCGTTTGCTGTAGTGCTAGTCGCATTTGAAAGTTGAGGCTGCGTCGGTGTTTTAGGTGGGCTGTGAGCGTGTTAAAGCGTTGAAATGTAAACTGATTTTGTTGAATATTTGGTAAGGTCTCGTCACACGGACAACAACATCGAGACTTGATACATAATGGCCCACCCTGTACAACCACATGGGAATTGAGATAAAAAATTTATTGAAAGATTACATAAAATCAACCTGTTGAAAAAGAAATGTGGCGTGTGTTTTAGTATTTAGCAGTTGAGCATCGAGAGTCAACGCATCTAAAATATTATGGTGTGCTTCTCTCCGTACAATGGTACAATTGTACAATGGTACAATGAACTTAGGTTTCCCTTTCCTTCGAGCAAAGTGGGCGTTAACTAAAACACACGACCACCACGACCACCACGACCACCACGACCACTGCGTATTTATAATTGTTTCATACTGTAGTGCTGTTGTTTAACTTTTTTAAATTATAATGGCGCAGTTTAATTTGTTTCTCGATAAAGTGCTGTTTCTTGTGTGGCACAGACTATGTAGGCACCGTTAAATGCATTATTACTGGCTTACCTACTGCAAAATTTACTAATAGATCGAGTGGAGCGCGTCAATTTCATTTTTATTGAGGAGGGGAGGGGTATTGCAACTCGCAATATGGTAGGGAGGGGAGGACCGCGTGTCCCACGCGTATGTAGACACTGAATCAGTGTCTATTGAATTTACAGGGGTGTCTACATACCCTGAATTTACAGGCGCACGCGCGTCTGCATTGGCTTCTTGTCGACTGCTCCTCACAACCATCATCACCAGTCACCAACATCATCGGAAAGCATCACGCGACAAACGAGACTCCGTTAATGGGGGCAACAAACGAGATTCACTCAACGAGATTCCAGTCCAGCCTAAGCAAATTGCAACAATTGCTAGATTCCAAACTGAGATTTAAAGTGAAGGCGGTGTTTCTCTCGAGTCAAGGCACTGGCAGCGTCCGAGAACCGCACCATCTTGCGCCCAAAGCACGGTGCATAGCGCCTCACGATGCAACAAAAGGATGACACGATTTCCCTCGTATCTCACTTTGTTTTTCTGTTACATTTGTAAATCGCCTCATTTGTTTCATTAGCCGGTATGACAAAAATGCCCAAAGCAACCTGTAGCGCAAGTGAAGGGCGCAGTCCTCCTTGGCCTTCGTCCAATGCTGCTGACCATCGGGCGTCTTGTAGGGATGTCGCTCTTTGTGGACGACAATCAAGTCGAACGGGGCGACGTCGTTCCACGAGATGCGGCCCTAAAAGGACCGAATCGAGCATGAAGCCAATACATTAGGACTGTAACCTCGCACACCTCGCAGCCCCAGCATTTCTTGTCACCGTTTCTGGGGACTTTCTTTCGGCAAAAGAACTGCTCGAGACTTTCGACAGTGAAGGGCTCGTCGACGTCCATGTGCCGGTGCAGAGCAGGGGCAGTGGGCCAGTCAGGGATCCTTCGCAAGTCTTCCGCCGATGGCGCCGTCAGACCGCAACCGCAGAGGCACTCGAAGGGTACGTCGCTCGCACCAAACAGGAATGAACAACATCTCCTTTCAGCGTGCGTTTAAAAATGCGCGTTTACCGTTTCTGGCATTTTGGTCGTGGTGGTCGTGCTGGTCGTGGTGGTCGTGTGTTTTAGTTAACGCCGCAAAGTGGGTGTGTCATCCCGGCGTCTTGAGTTGTTGGGTTAGGTCCACACATGCGCGTCCGTGTCGATTCTTCTGCCTGAAATCCACAGAAATTCGAAAAAAAACAACAAAATTCCAGTCATGAAGGTTTTGCTATATTCGCTGACCACTTGGACGCTGTGTTGCGCCTATCTTGAGGTCAGTGATTTTGATTAACAGAAATTGAAATTAATTTGTGTACTTAACTAGTAATAAAAATCATTTTTAGAGTCTGGCGCAAGTGGCCGTCGACACCAAACCCGTTTCCCACCACGAGTTTATGCCGATGGTGGCGTTTAGATGCGGTTATCGAAACCAGTTTATGGGAAAGGACGGCCATTGGCAAACGGATACGGACCCTTACGCCTATTGTCTCAATGGGAAACTCGACATTTTGAAATACTGCGAAAAAGTGAGTCTACCAACAAAACAACAACATCCACAAAACACTTATTATCGCTACTGTAATAACAAACCACAACAGCTTTGCTTGTATGCTTGGTGTTTAGCTTGTATGCTCGTGGGTGCTTGCGTGACTGAGTAGGTGCAGCACCGTAACTGTAACTTGATGGGGGGGGGGGGGGTCAACCTGGACCGCTTGAGGCAATCCGCACAAAATAAAGGGCATACGTGGGCTCAGGGGGGGTTTAGGAGGGGTTCACCCTCCCCCGGGCTCTCGCCGTCCCGCTTTTTTGCGGGAGGAACCCCCCCCCCCTCCCCCCCTGGCCATCGCCATCCCGTATAAGTTGCGGGAAACCCTCTCTCATTATTGAAAAATTGGGTGAATATGCGTGTTTTTGTGTCCTTTTTCATTGTAGTGTGACCCAAAAACGCTTAAGAAGTGCTATTTAGGCGTTGTTTTGGCACATTTTGGCCCAAAAAGCACCGATTTACGCGCTATTTTGGTGCGAAATCTTCCACTTTGACAACCCCTCCTCCAAAATTTCCGATCCCGGACATTTTACCCGGGATGGCTCTAGACCCCCCACCCCCTCGAAACCCCCAGCCACCCCCCCCTGGCTTTTGGACCAATCTACACGTATGATAAAGGGTGGCCCCGCAGCATTGGTCCAGCAGAGGGGGGGGGGGGTACTTATTTTAGTCGTGCACCATTGTCTGAAGCGGGGGGGGGACTGACCTGTACCTCCACATCTACTTGCACACGTGCTTTTCCCATAGGTGGGCTATGGGGTTCACCTTCCCCCCTGGCTATAGCCGTCCCGCTTTTTTTGCGGGAGAGCGAGGTCCCCCTGGTCATCGGCATCCTGGAGGATAACTTGCGGGAAACCCTCTCTCAATATTAAAAAAACATGTGTAAAATATCGTTCACTGTAATTTTGCATTATTACGCACGGGCACATTTTATAGTGTGCGTTTGCTGAACCGGCATTTGGCGTACACTTCTACCGCTCCATTGCCTTGCTTGACTTGACATAGTTGACTGGCTGCGTCTCTCTGACAAGTGTGTGACAAGCGCGTTTTGCCGAAAATGCGTTGTCGATCGCACAGTGCACATATGTACGTATGTACGTACACACAGACACGACGCGTTGTAACATTCCGCTGGGATGGGAGAGTGCAGAAATGTCCGTCGTCCGCTGTAGTTTCGGTGCTGGTGTTGGCTGGGGGGACGTCCGAATGGGCGCGCACAAAATTTCGAAATGGCAACAAAAAAAAATCTCCCGCTTGCTGCCACAGGTCTACCCAGAATTGAAGATCACGAACTTTGTGGAGTACGCCCACAACGCGACGTTGAGGCGCTGGTGCCGCGAGGAGGGCAGGCCGTGCCGCGAGACGCGCGTCGTACGACCCTACCGATGTCTCGGTACGGTATCGGCTGGCTGGCCCGTACTCACGGACGAACCGGCGAACGCACGCACGCACGCACACTGCCCTGACTGCACCACCAACATACCTGTTAGTAACTGGGGGTGGGCACTATTTTCCAACACCCCAGACCCCCAGAATTTACCCAAGGGATTTTCACTCTGTCTGAAACGATAAAAGTGAGTAAATCTTGGTGTTTTCAGTGCTTTTCAGTCTTATGTGACCACAAAACAGCTAAATAACGCTATTTAGAGCCTATTTTGACCCACTGATCACAAAGTACTAGTATAATTAAAAAATGGTCGGCTACCCCCACTTTTTTGCTCCAGTGACCCCCCCCCCCCCAAAAGTGCCATCTACCCCCGCCCGCCCCCCCCCCCATTCTTCCAGACCCGGTTACAGGTATGTGGTCGCACGGACGCACACACGCACACTGCCCTGACTGAGCACGGGACTGGTAATTTGCGAGATGCTCGTTTCTCCAAGCTCCTCAAGGCTTTTCCGTGTTGCGTTCGGAAGTGGCGCCCTATGCGCGCTGCCGCGCTGTTTAGGAAGGCCGGTAAAACGCATTTGTCCGCCGCGGTCGCTTTGTTTGCACAATGCAGCCCTTGACGCGACCGACTGTGGGCTGGCCGACCGGTTAGGCAAGGCGGCAGAACCAGACGAAGGGAAGTGCATATTGACGGAGAAATATGCGTCAGAGTCGACTCTTGTGGTCGCAGACGGAGAGCGACATTTTTGGGTCCGGGGGAAGAGCATTGGTGCAGCAGTGCAGAGATACGTCTTTTTCTCGAGGGAGAAGCGCAAATAGTTTCGGTATTGTACACGCGCAGTTAACTTTACGAAATTGATGAGATTTGCTCTGCGCCCATGTATTTGTGTTGCCACTGCTGCTGAGTCACTAGTCTAGAACCCCAGTATGCGCTTCAGTCGACAGCTCTGCTTCCCTTGTTGTCGTGTGTGTTTGCTCTAGCAGTTGGCTCAGACAAGTTTGGTCTTGTTACTTGAGGAACATTAGTCAGTGGCGGCGGCGGGTTCTTTTTCGCACGCGCATCAATCAGGTTCTCAGAGCCCTTCCGGGCTGGCTCTTGTCCAGGGCTGTGCCAATTCCCAATTCATGGCCCTTGCGTCTGGCCGATGGCTTAGGAGGGAGTGCTGCTTCGTCTTGCTAGCTAGCTGCTAGCTGGCGCGAAGCCTAGAGGCGGGCCAGACCAGCACTTGAGTTGTTTTCGTCGACGACGCCACCGTTCGTCCGTTCGCCGGCCGCTGGATGACTGGGCGGTTCGCCAGTGACGCAGCGCCAGCCTGATCAATACGTACGAGGCGGTGCTGCTGCCTAGCCGGCTAGGGGCCGCTCCAATCCGCGCCGGCCGCTAACTCGGGCATGAATAGATAGGCGCAACGGCTGGACGAATGGGGAATCGATCGTGAATCGCGACATCAAAAGGCCTGGCGCCATCTCTCCCAGCCAGCGGCGCTGGGCGGACGACGACGCGACAAATGCCTACACGTCTATCTATCGCGCTCGCTGGCGGCACTTGCTGGGGCCCAGCCCACCCTTGTCCTGTCTGTGCGCACGCCAGTCGAACGAACGAACACGAGAAGGGGAGGTGCTGACATCGACTGAAAAAGACGAGATGGGCAGAGGGGAAGCGCGTTGGACCGGGCCCGCCGTCTCCTACAGAATTGGCAGTAGAGAGCTGGGCGCTGCTCCATGCGGGATGTGCTCTTTGGTGGTGAATCATTGCCACTCCATACGCGGCTAGGATGGGCGACAGGGGCAGGCACGAATGGGCTGTCGGCGACTATGCGCTTTTTTGCAGTCTGCTGTTTTTGTAGTGATCGTCCTGGCAGTACTGGCAGGCAGGGTCTCTTGCAAGTAGATGTGCAGGGTTACGGTGCGTGTATTCACCTACGTGTCGCGCTATGCAATTGCGCATTCACCGGGGGGCGTGAGAACGCCTCATGAACGTCCCATGAAATATTGGTGGAGTC
Source organism: Paralinhomoeus sp. GSCO2_6 (assembly GCA_030248085.1). Taxonomy (NCBI): domain Eukaryota; kingdom Metazoa; phylum Nematoda; class Chromadorea; order Monhysterida; family Linhomoeidae; genus Paralinhomoeus; species Paralinhomoeus sp. GSCO2_6. The sequence goes on from JASAMY010003100.1 coordinate 139,767, forward strand.
CAGCCGTACGTGTACGCAACATTTGTCAACTGACACCTCTGATGGGGCTGCCCGTGCCGCGCGCTGACGCCCACATGGCTCGTCAGTTATTTTTGCGCTGCTACCGATTGGGTGCGTTGCGTTTGTGCTCGAAGGGATTGATTGGCTGCGCAGGCGAACCAACGGATGTGGGGAGGTGAGGGGACGGCCAGTCTCTGAACTCGATTAGTTGCCTGGCTTTCTTGTGCTGCCAAGGGGAGCTTGTCCATGGAAAGAAGGGCCACTTTTGCCAGACGAAGAAGGGAGATTGGATCATTGGTTTAGTTGGGGGCTGGTCTGGGGCGCAATGGGACCAGGGCTTGGAACCAGGCTTGGTAGCAGGGATGTGCAGAGAAAAAAGAGCTGATGCGAAACACAGAGGGCACTTGAAGAGGATTTTGATGAGAACACGCATTGTTGAAACACTAGGGACGCACGCACGCACCTGTTCTTCACGAGACCAGCGAGCCAGGCAGGAGTCGCGGTTTCAGAGGGCCAGTTCCACAGCGAGGCGCTGCAGGTGCCCCGCCACTGCCGGTTCGGCCACGTCGACAAGCGCGACGCCTGCAACGACTTCTACTTCTGGCAGGAGAGGGCCAAGGACCAGTGTCGCAAGAGGTTCCATCCCCCTTTCTGTTCTTGTTGTTGTTGGATTAGGGGCAACGCTAGGAGGCCGTCAATGGCCCTTAGAGCATAGCCATCTCCATGACGCCTTCCCGTCTAGAGCCGCAGAATTAGCCACAGACATTCGGAAGAACGCCGTGCAGCGACGGAAGGAGAAAATCCATCGAAATTGAAGTCCTGGATCCAGTGGCTCCATCAGGAATCGAACCCGGAACCGTGTCGACGCAAGATGCAGATTCTCTACCGCTAGGCCATACGCTGCCTCCTCTGTCTGTTTGTTGGTCAGGGCGTGCTTCCTTCAGCCACGAGACCGATGGCGACTCGTCAAGCAGCCTACAGGTGCACTCGTCCTCGATGCTCGAGCCCTGCGGCCTCGACCTCTTCCGCGGCGTCGAGTACGTCTGCTGCCCCAGGAAGAAGAAGAGCGGCAACAGGCAGTCCGCCACCCCGCGTGGTTGGTCGGCATCCACCCTCGTTTGGCGACCAGGAGCTACCGTAAACTCTCTAATTGGCCCCTTGCTGGGTGGCTGGCTACTCACTCCATTTCGGGTCGACGCAAATAGTCGGAAAGACCCAGTTGGGGATCCAGCGTGGGGGACAGGGGGAATTCTCCCTCCAGAAATGGAAAATCTAGGGGGAAGGGAAGGTTAAAGGGCTGGACCGTGGGAGAAGTGCTCAGATTTTCTGTATTACTAGTCAATAATGGACCGATTGAGTGTCCAAAGCATCGCCGAAATACCAGCATCTGTAAATTTCAGCAGGGTTCCCCCTTCTGCTAAATCCTTCCCTCCCCTCCCCGAAAAAATTTCTGGATCCGCCAATGGAAAGCCGTCTGGGAAGGGGGGGGGGGGGTAATTGGAGGAGTTACGGTAACTAGTGAACGGTTGCTCTGTCCTTTCCAGAGAACGAAGTGCTGCCGCCTATTACGTCGGAGGAGTTGGACGATGAGGATGAAGACGACGACGGCTATTACGACGAAGATGAGGAGGACGAAGACGACGAAGACCTCTTTGAGGATGAACACGAGGAGGACGAGGCCGCCGACGATGAGCGTGAGCTGCGCGCGCACCGGCAGGCGCGCACGCTCGCGCGCACGCACGCACCGGCAGGCACGCACCGGCACGCACGCACGCACGCACCGGCACGCACGCACGCACCGGCACGCACGCACCGGCACGCATGCACGCTCGCACGCACGCACGGTCGCGCGCACGCTCGCACGCACGCACGCACGGGCAGGCAGGCAGGCACGCACGCACGCACGCACGGGCAGGCAGGCACGCACGAGCAAGCAGACACGCAACGGTACCCACGCAAGCTGATCCATTGCAGTGAGAGTGCTGACGACGGAGAAGCGGCGATGGTCGGAGGCGACGACAGCGAGACCCGAAGCGGTGACGTTCGCCCAGCTGATGGACCCCTCCACCGGCCACCCCTTCACGCACGCCGACAACGACCTGACGCTGGTACGCGCCGAGACTACTGTAGCGCGGATTTTTTGAATATTACAAGGAGGGACGCTCGCTCACTCGCTGGGTCAGCGTGAACAGTCAGCCATCACGTCCCTATGTGCTTGTTGTTGTTGTTGGATTAGGGGCAACGCTAGGGGGCCGTCAATGGCCCATATAGCATAGCCATCTCCATGACGCCTTCCCGTCTACGCAATTAGCGAAGGACATTCGAAACTCTTTAGTCGGTATTTAGTCGGTAACTGTGTGCCACTTTTTAGTCGGTATTTACCGGGTGGTCGGTCGATCAGTGCAAATGCGATGTGTGCCTTTGGACTTCGCGAACGGCGGTAGGGAGGAAGCCGGGGGGGGGGGGGGGGGGGAGGCGTGAACTGTCACGTCTGATCGGTCCCTCCTCACGTCCTGCTCGCCTTGCTCGCGCAGGAGGAGTCGGACTCGATCACGAACCAGATGGTCGAGACGTACCTGCGCCAGTTCGCCGTCAACGTCGACGCCCGCCACGAGCACGACGGCTTCCACGACGCGTTGCGACAGCTCAAGGCCAATCACGACCGCAAAGTGCACAAGGTCGGCCACGCACCGCCGACACGCACGCACCGGCACGCACCGGCACGCACAGGCACGCACGCACGCCATAGGTGGGCTCAGGGGTGGTCTAGGGGGGGGGGGGGGGGGGTCACCTCCCCCGGGCTATGGCCGGCCCGCTTTTTTGGGGGAGCGACCCCCCCCCCCCTGGCGATCGCCATCCTGGAGAACTTGCGGGAAACCCTCTCTCAATATTACAAAAAATGGGTAAAGATGCGTGTTTTTGTTTCTTTTGCAGTGTAGTATGACCCAAGAACGCCTGAAAAGTGGTATTTAGACCTTATTTTGACCCATTTTAGACCAAAATGTACCAATTTTACACGTTATTATGGTGCGAAATCCTCCACTTAAACCACCCCTCCTCCATAATTCTCGATCCGGGTCATTTTATCCGGGACGGCTCTAGACCCCCCCCCCCCTCGAAACCCCCAGACACCCCCCCCCCCCTGGCTTTTGGACCAATCTGCACCTATGACGCACGCACCGGCACGCACGCATATGCAGGTGCTGGCCGAGTTCGGCGAGTCACGGGAGAAGTACGACAGTCTCAAGAGGCTGGACTCGGCGAAGGCCGAGGCCTACTACAAGGACACGAACGAGGCGAGTCTGTTGATGAGGCGCTTTTGAAAGAGATCGCGCGAGTCATGCGCTTGCCTCTGTGGTGGCAAGGAAGTCAACAAGCGCATAGTCAACAAGTCGATGTTTCAGCGCTTCGACAAGGTGATGGGAGCGATGGAGAAGGACGAGCGCCGGGCGGAGTCGCAAGTCGAGCAGGTGGCTGCTTTTTTGTTGTTGTTGTTGTTTTTTGTTGTTGTTGCTGGAACACAAAAAAAGGCACACACAAGATCGCTCTTTGAGGTGCACAACGAGCGCGTACACCAACGTCTGAACGAGCGGAAGCGCGCCGCGGTGGCGCGCATCCGCGAGCAGCTGGCCGACATGCCCCGCGGTGGCGGACTCGAAGACGCTCGCCGCCACACCGGCGCCGCTCGAGTGCTCGACGCCATCAAGGTCTGCGTGCCTGCGTGCGTGCGTGCGTGCCGGTGCGTGCAAGAGCGTGCCGGTGCGTGCAAGAGCGTGCCGGTGCGTGCAAGAGCGTGCCAGTGCGTGCGTACCGGTGTGCGTACGTGCCAGTGCGTGCCCGTGCGTGCGTGCGTGCCGGTGCGTGCGTGCGTGCGTGCCGGTGCGTGCGTGCGTGCGTGCCGGTGCGTGCAAGAGCGTGCCAGTGCGTGCGTACCGGTGTGCGTGCGTGCCCGTGCGTGCGTGCGTGCGTGCGTGCCGGTGCGTGCAAGAGCGTGCCAGTGCGTGCGTACCGGTGTGCGTACGTGCCGGTGCGTGCGTGCCGGTGCGTGCGCGAGCGTGCGTGCCGGTGCGTGCTTGCGTTGCGTGGGTGCCGGTGCGTGCGTGCGGTCGCAATTGACGCCACACCGCTCGCTGCAGGACTATATTCGCGCGGAGGAGAAGGACCGCACGCACCAGCTGGCCCGCTTCCAGCACCTCGTCAGACTTGGTGAGCGATGTCGTCAAGCCTCCCCGTTGCCCCCCCCCCCGCCCTCCCGCCCATGCCCCTGTCGCTACTCGCAAAGGTTGCCCCCCCCCCCCCCCACTCCGCTCTGAGAAGCTTGGGTTGGGTTAGTGTTCGCACAATGACCTATTTGTTTTTCTTGTCAGTGTTTTTGGAGAGGCAGCCCTCCAGGCATACCTGTAACCGGGGGGGGGGGGGGGGGTGGGGGCCCCCCCAGAATTTTTACAAGGGATTTTTACTCAGTCTAAAACGATAAAAGTGAGTAAATGTTGGTGTATTTCAGTGCTTTTCAGTGTTATATGCCCATAAAACAGCTAAATAACACTGTTTAGTCCCTATTTATACCCATTTTTGACCAAAAAGTACCAGTAAACTCAAAAATTGGCTGGCTACCCCCCACTTTTTGCTCCAGACACCCCCTCCCCAGAATTTGGCCATTTACTCCCCCCCCCACTCTTCCAGACCCGGTTACAGGTATGCCTCCAGGATCGGGCTGACTGGGTCTCGTCTCTCACTAGCAGCGGTTTAATTGTGCGTGACCCGAGAGGGCCTCTGCGAGCATAGAAGCGGCCCACGCACAAACAAATAAGGTCCTGTTAATTTACGCGTGGGATCTCTTCCATTTTGCAAGCACAGGACCTAGAATATGAGGTCCTCAAAACACATTGTCTAGGCCGCATCGAGGATGCGAATGGGCTGGAGAGTCAGATGCTGCGCAACATGCACAACATCGACCTGCGCATCAACGCCACCATCGAGCAACTCTCCGACTTCCCCCAGCTCAAGCGCAAGCTAGAGCTGCCCATTCGTGAGTCATTCGCCCCTATATTAAGGCTAATTTTAGTTCATTGTGAAGTTGGTGAGTGGTGTAGTGGTGGTTGTCACCCGCGAGCTCCTGGGTTCGACGCCCTCCCTGCCCTCACGCAACACGTTTGGGAACGATTGGCCAATGATGTTAACTTACCGGATTCTGAAGCACGATTTCATATTGTGAATTCCTCTGTAGACGTTTGTTGATCTGAGGCCATTTGTGTGCAGCATACTTGCACGCATTGCGATACCCTATTGAAGCCCTTCTGTGTTGACTGAAACCAGTTGGGTGTAGTGTCCTAAACATCCTAAACAAAGTGGCCTATGCTCTTTTCAGTGCGCTACTGGCAGGACTTCCGTATGGACAACACGCCATTTGTAAGCGATCCCAAGACTGCTGTGATCCACTGGACTGATCACAGGGACGCCGACCTACTGCACCTGATCAAGGTCGAGTACAGGCGTCTCGGAGAAGGTAGGCGTTAGTCTAGGTTTATTGAGCTGAGATCCCATTGGCAGGTCGTGTATGTGGTGTGTATGTGTACTGAACGTCCTCAGCGCATGGCCTATTGGTAGAGAATCGGGCGCATGGTCCTGGGTTCGATTCTGGATGGGTTCACCAGATCGATGACTTCCCTCAATGCATTTTCTCGTGCCGTCGCCACCCTAGGCTACATACAGATGGCGTTCTTCTGAAGGTCTTTGGCTAATTCTGCGGCTCTAGACGGGAAGGCGTCATGGAGATGGCTAGCTATGCTATGTGGGCCTTTGACGGCCTCCCAGCGTTGTGGCCCTAATCAACAATAAAAACAACAACGTAGCGAACGCCTCGCGCTTGGCAGACGGCGAGCCGCAGACGTACGACCCTCTGCGGCGCGCGCACAAGGAGCTGGACAAGTACCTGTCGCGCAACTACGGAGGGGGCGCCGAGAAGCCGCGCGTCATGCTCGAGCCGGCTGTCGAAATCCTCGACAGAGGACGCGACGACGACAACTTCCGACGCGACTTCGAGCGCCTCGACAACGACGTGGACGACGCCAAATTCTCCGCGTTCAACATGAAGAAGGACGTACTGGCTCATGCCAAGGTGGGGGAGTTGGTTGAGATTGATTCAGTGGGGAGGGAGGGGAGTGAAGGGACTTCACCATCCATCCAGTCTCTCCAATAGTGACCCGGGCTTCAAAATCTTGGCTGGCTGGCTGTGCTCGAAATGTCGCGCAGGTACAGTCATACCTCTAGCTGGGTTTAGCAGAGTGGGGGGGGGGACCAACATCATGGGGCTCCCCAGAGCAAAAATGGGGGGTTGTGAACCACTTGTTTGCCTATACTGGTATTTTTTGGTAAAAAGAATGGGCATAAATGGGCTCTAAATAGTGTTTTTTTTAGCTGTTTGATGGTCGTATAACACTGAAAAGCACTGAAAACAGCAACATTTATTCCCTTTTATTGTTTTAGACAAGTTAAAAATCCCTTGGAAAAATTCTGGGGGGGTCTGGTGGTTTTGGGTGGGTTGGTGTTGGAAAAATAGTGGGGGACCCCAAAGCCCTCCCCCCCCCCCAGTTACAGGTATGCTTGTACAGTTGTCCAAATTACCACAACATTCTTTGCGCTGCGCTCAGGCCGACCAATACGCTTGGGAGAACGCCGCCACTGGAGACGAGTCTGCCCGTCGGATCGCCATCGACTCGGCCGCACCCGCCGAGGGCCTCAATTCTCTGGGCCTCACCTACGAGCAGCCTGACTCGACTGGGCCTCAGGGCAACCGCTGGTTCACGGGAGGCGCAGCTTTCCTGATGGCCGTGACGGCGCTGATGCTCGCGACCTTGGCCATCGTCTACGCTCGTCGACGACGCAGCCTTCGACTGGGCGGATTCGAGCCGGTACGCACGCACGCACGCCTAATCTCTGTCGGACCTTACTTTCGACCTAAGTGCCGAGACCCCACGATTTGCCTGACGGAAGCGAGGAAAAGTTGTAAAGGGGGTGGGGGGGGGGGGTGGATTGTGGGAATTACACTAAGCGAGCAAATGCGATGTGAGCTGTAGAGGAATGAGTTCTTTTCTGAACGTTCTACACTTTGGAGTAGGCGGCGCTGAACATTTTTTATCTACCCTAGCATGTTCTAACACTCGTTTGCCGTCATAAGGCCAATTGATATTTTGCCTACAGCGCTACCGCCGCCCACCGATACACATTCTAAAATAACCAGTCTTAAGATTCGACTGCCTGAACTGCCTTAACCAACTCTCTTGACTGCCTCGGCAGTCGGACCTTAGACAGCCTGAACTGTGGGACCTGTGGCACCTTTCAGGTCGCCAACTGCACCCCTGAGGAGCAGCACGTGCAGGGCATGCAGTTCAAGGGCTACGAGAACCCCACCTATCACTACTTCGACCGGGCCTGAATTGTGTAGGGCCTAACTTTGCCCGACCTAACAACAACACCCACCACCACACCTTTCTAGCATAGTTGAAGCAGCAGTGCCCGCTTCTATTGCCCTGTCCGTCGTGCGTGCTTGGCGTGTTCCTTCCCCCAGCAAGTTGTGACCCCCCCTCCAGCTTACCCCCCCTCCAGCTTAACCCCCCTCCCCCCAACCCAAAGTTGCGGCGCATTTTGTGACGACAGCTTTATAGAGAGAGAGGGCGTGCATAACAGCATTCTAAGGGGCGTTTCTCGCTCGCTATAGCTGCCATCTAAAGGATCAATTAATTCTCTGGAGGAAAAACTCGCCCGGATTTGGATGAAGACGGAAGGACGCGAATCACATCGTTTCGTCCGTCCTCGCTGCTTTTTGAAAAAGGCGAAGAAAATGAGAAAAAAAAACTGACCCGCATTTCTCCATACTGCAGCAGCTGTGTTAGGTCGGTTGTTACTCCCCCCAGCCCCCACCCAACCTGCGTTGCGTCAGCTATTTCGCTGCTGCTCTTTGCGCCGTTTCATTCGTCCCATTGGTGTTTCAATCTTTTCCTTTTTTGCGTCCTTTCCTGCTACACTCGATTAATACCCCCCCCCCCTCCTAGCGCGACATTACAATGGTAGTCGGCGACGCCAGTTTTTGTTCGTTTGTTGGAAGCACAGTAAGAAAGGGCGCGTCGATGTCGCTTGCGCGCACCGCTTGTGCATACCCGTCGTCGTCTTGCGTGTTTTCCTTTTTGTTTACGGTATTTGCGTCTTTTCGCGTCGCCGCACGCACAATCTCGCGCGCACGCCACCTGCCCTTCGTTCAACCATCTATCTACCTTCACCCTACTGTCCCCCTCCCAATACGCGCCCTAGCGTTGAACAGGCAGCAGTAAATTGGTGTTGTCCGTGATGGGCTGAGCGCAAGACAGACAAAGATACGGTTGTTGTTGGATTAAGGGTAACGCTAGGAGTCCGTCAATGGCCCATATGGCACTTCCCTTCTCCAAGACGCCTTCCCGTCTAGAGCGGCGTAAATAGCCAAAGATATTCGGAAGGACGCCATCTGTAATCTAGGGCAGCCACAGCACGAGAAATTCCATGGATAGTGAAAGACTCCATGATAGGGAGTGCGTGCGTGCGTGCCCCGAACATGAAATTAGGAGTAAATCACGAAATTAGGGGTAAATCAACCATGAAATGGAAAATCTTTTTGGTGAACATTTAGAACGAATTTTTAAGCAAACCACTTGACCACGTACGGCATATTTGGGGTCATCCGAAAGTTGGTGTGACAGAATTGAAGAGACGTTTGTTGTATTGCAAGCATACTGATTTATTGCTGCCAATTACACACCATTCTGGCAAGGCATATTAAATCTTGGACACTAACTAACTTACACCCTTTCCCCACCAAAAGGAAAATGTGCCATCAATTTTTAACCTCTTGAAAACGCAGACAGTGCTGACCATTATTCCCTCGTCATCTCTTGGCGCCGGTATTTTCAGAGACCCATATACTGATGGGCTGGTCATAAGATGTGCAGAGCGAAACAATAACCACTTTTGTTTCGCGTGCAACGTCTCTCAAATAAGTTCGATTTCGTCGCCTCTAGTTATCGCTTCTTCACGATTTTCTTATGGCGTGGCAGCCACGGCTGGCGTGTGAAGGCTGCAGCTGTCGGCGGTGCAGTCTGGAGTGGCGCTCCATAGGTCCCAATTGGGGTGCATGCCTCTGACGAAGGCGATCAGATCGCTACCCGCCGTCTCGTTCCGATAATAACGAAAGTAGCCTGAACGACCAATTGGACCATACCTGCTGGGTCTATAAGAGTGGCGGGGGGGGGGGGGGTCCGGAGTGACCCAAAAAGTACCAGTATAATTCGAAAAATGGTCGCTACCCCCACGTTTTGCTCCGGAGACCGCCCCCCCCGCAATAAAAGTGCCATTCACCTTTCCCCCACCCAATCCTTCCAGACCCGGTTACAGATATGGTAGTACATATGAACTCGCCGCGTTGGAGCGTGTATGCAGTGCCAGTCAGTGCCAGTCAGCACGCACCCCCCTCTCCAAACTCCTTTCCCCAAGTGTTCTTCAGAAGCCAGTAGTCTCCGCGCTCCCCGTCCGTGCCATAGCCCATCAGGAGAACGGAGTGGCCGTAGACAAAGCCGCTCCGCAACGCCTTGGTCGTTAGCTGGTAAACCCCTGGAAATCACTGAAGTTTGCGAAATGCGGACCCAAGAGCGACAGGGAAAGAAATAAATGAGCGTTAATTGGGACCATTTACGGTATAAACGCTTCCTCTAGCACCGTAAAACCTGCAATAGTGCCCCGGGGCACTATACTTTCAACCTCTCTTTACCCGGGGGGCACTATTAAAGGGGTGTACTGTTCCTTGGGTGGTTTTAACAGTTAGAAGTAGCTGAAATGTCATTCAGTAATGGGTGTAGCTGTGTTGTGTGCACACGACTTATACATACTTTATTTGTGTGCCTGTATACCGCAAATTGTATGGTACTATTGGAGAAAGGGCACTATTAGAGGAGTTACGGTATGCCTACCTGATTTGTACACAAGCAGGTCAGGAAAGACTTGGAACGAGAGGAGCAACGGCGCCTGGGTCGTCAGGACGTATTTGACGAAGTTGGCCGCCTTCACGCGGTCCTCAATTCCCTTGGCGCACTTGCTCACGTCCCAATAGCTTTTCACTAAACGTTTACACGGACCGTCCGCTCTGTACGGAAGGAACAAAAAAAAAATGGTTCGCAAGATTGCAACAAAATTGTGGAGACTCTACCTGTACATACACACTGACACAGACTTGAAGAAGCGTGGCTTTGTACGTTCTGCCGCTGTTGCTTAGGATTGTGTACGTGACTAGGAGGCAGCGTACGGCCTAGTGGTAGAGAATCATCCTCTTGCCCGTACGGTTCTGGGTTCGAGTCTTGAGGGATCCACTAGATCGAGGACTTCCCTTTCGATGGATTTTCTCTAGCCGTCACAAAATCACAGATGGCGTTCTTCACCTAGGCGGCTCTAGACGGGAAGGCGTCATGGAGATGTTTATGCTATATGGGCCATTGACGGCCTCCTAGTGCTGCCTCGAATCCAACAACAACAAAAAGGCGCGTGCATACATTGTATAAGCGGCTGTACTGTTCTGTACGTGTACGGTCATCTCGGAACAAACGTTTGTATCGGTGCGCGGTGTAGTCGATGCCGGCGCGATCGCAGCGTCCACTGCACGGCGACAGCGCGGGAAAGTAGGTGCTCCAATGGCACGGCGTCCCTCCGCAGGTGGTATTCACCACGCTGTGCATGCAGCCTATAAGGGACTCCGTAAACCCTATGTTTCGCCAGCGCCCCCCCCCTCTACAATTAGCCCCCTCTCAGCAGGCCTTTGAGTTTATTCGTGCCCTTTCTAAACGTCTGAGTTCTTTAATAGATCCGCAGATGTCCCCCTCCAATAGTGCCCCCGCGTAAAAGCTTGCAAGAACGCGCCTCGGGCACTATTGGAGGATTTACGGTAGGCTGTAGCACCTAAGCCCCCGTCTTTAGGTGTTTGGTCTGTATGTATGTATGTGTGCAGTACGTATAGGTATGTACACGTGTACGCAATGTATGTACATGCATACGGGTCAGCGCACAAAGTGAGCAGCACGTTACGATGTACTGCTCACTTTGCGCGCTGACTGTATGGTGTGGCGAGCGAATGACACCCTATATGTACCTGGGGAGTCGGCCTCCTGACTGCCCGTGACGATGCCCTGTTCTTTCCAGAAGTAGAACCCTAGTTGCGCTTGACCTCCGATGCAACCGTTTTCACTGAGTGTTTAGTGTACCTCGTCGACTGTATGGAGCATTCACGCAGGCACCGGCACGCACGCACGCAGGCACGCACGCACGCACGCACGCACGCACGCACGCACGCACGCACGCACGCACGCACGCACGCACGCACGCACGCACGCACGCACGCACGCACGCACGCACGCACGCACGCACGCACGCACGCACGCACGCACGCACGCACGCACGCACGCACGCACGCACGCACGCACGCACGCACGCACGCACGCACGCACCCGGCGGGGCAATTCTCGCAGCAGGAGAGGAGGTGCTGGATCGAGATGTTGACGGCCAGGGCCCCTCGCGTCAGTTTGCACATGCGCAACGACATCAAGTGAGCCGCCGAGTACGCCTGCAAATATCAAAATCAAATACATTACACAGTTGTACCATGAACAAAAGTCCACAGAGCGTTCTCCTCCTGCCTGAGCAAGCATTTGTTGTGGTTGTTGGAATACTGGCGACGTTAGGAGGCCGTCAATGGCCCACATAGCATACCCATCTCCATGACGCCTTCCCGTCTAGAGCCGCGTATTAGCCAAAAGCGTTCGGAAGAACGCCATCCAAGAAGCGATGAGCAAGTATCACAGCATCTCGTTCGGATACAACAACGCAATTGGCCCCGTCCGACACCGCTAGGGTTCTGTTTGTACTGAGAATGTGCACAGTGTGTATGCACGTATATGCACACCATTGTCTTCCCTTTCAATGTATTTTCTTCTGATGTTGCTGCCTTAGATTACAGATGGCGATCTTCCAAACGTCTTCGACTAATTACGCGGCTCTACTCTAGACGGTATGGTTATTCTAATTGGGCCACGTCAGGACTCCTAGCGTTGCCCCTCTAATCCAACAACAACAACACGTGTACATCGAACGGACGGGTCTGACCCAGCATCCGCCGCATTGTCCCTGGTTGGGCACGTAGTCGTTTATCGATCCGCAGCTGGCGGCAGACCGCTCGCCCGACGCGGAGGCAGGCGGGAAGGCGGTGAACGTCTCCGGAATGGCCGGCGGGTTCGCGCCGTCCAGGAGCTCCATGATTCGTTGACACTCGGCAGCGGTGATTTCATTCGCTGCTGCGCTCTCCCCTACAAAGATAGCGGGTGCGTGTTTCTACAACTTTTGTCAAACTAAAATTTGAACTTCTGGATAATAGATGCCTACTAATAACAAGCCACTCAAGCAAGGCTGATTCACAATTAACGGGTCTCTCCATATTTCGGCCTTTGCTGTTTGGCATGGGAAAACCGAGACCGAGACCGCTAATTGTGAATGTGCCAGTGGAATGTTACGACGCGTTGCACTGGCTTTAGTAAGTCCTACAGCCCCCTCCCCCTCCTCCTTGAAAGATCGCAGCGAAAAACGAATTACGGAAAGCTGCGAAGCAAAAAAAAATCGCCAAGAACAAACAACGAACTGAATGTGACTCGGGCAGGGCGTTGAGAGTGCGCGTCTGTGCCATCGGGCGGCACGATCTGTTGCGTGGTCGCGAGCGGGTTGTACTGCGCCTGAACGATGGCACATCAAGCGTGCCCGTATGGTAGCAATGTACTTTGCATACCATATGTGATACACAATGTTCAATGCAGCTAATCACGTTGGGCACCATGTCGTTGTGGTTGGTTGGTTGGTTTTAGGGGCAACGCTATGAGGCGGTCAATGGCCTATATATGTACCTACCATAGCCATCTCCATGACGCCTTCCCATCTAGATCCGCTTAGTTAGCCGAAAACCTTCGGAAGAACGCCATCTATAATCTAGGGCAGCGACGGCACGAGACAATTCATTGAGAGGGAAGTAGGTCCATAGAGAATCGCACTCAGGACCTTGCGCGCAAGAGGCCGATTCTCTTACCACTGGGCCATACGCTGCCCAAGGGAACGTGTGGCGAGTACACAACCTGCACTTAATTTAGGCGCTCTTAAGGTGGTGCTTTAGCTCTTTAGGTGCTGCAACCATATGTCCCACCTCTCCCCTCATGACGGCTCTCAGCGTCATGACAATCATGAGAATGGGCACCCAAGCCTAATCAGCCAAAAGACATTCGGAAGGACGCCATCTGTAATCTAAGGCAGCGACAGCACGAGGAAATCCATTGAGAGGAATGTCCTCTATCTAGTGGCTCCATCGAGAATTGAACCCAGAGAACCGTGGGTTTGATTCTTGATGGATCCACTAGATCTCTAGCACAAGAGGCCGATTCTCTACCACTAGGTCATACGTTGTCCATTGGGCACCATACAATGTATCATGTGGCCTTAACCTCTCGGTCTATAGTTGGAGAGGTCTACTGTATTTTGGGGGTAGTAGGCAGACGGCTAAGGTAGCGCGCCATTTCTACGACTGCGCAGTTGCTGTCTTTGATTAAGGTCTTTGATTGATTAAGGTCTCTTACTGTCCACTTGAGGGTCGCGTCGCCATTGATTTCTTCCACCCATTCGCGCCAGAAGGTTTCGTTGGGCTCTGGTAGCCTGGCAGACACCACCAGTACCAACGACAGCACACAGCACAGTACAAGTTGTGCCTGCATTGTTCTAGTGGGACTAAATTGAACTGTTCAGACTACTTAGGTATGCGCTTGAACAGGCGCCCTTGAATCTTTATATACGGTGCTGGACAATTAAAAACCACTTAGAGAGACTAGCATGTATAATGGTGAAGAAATCAGAAGACTGAAGTGCTGCGAAAGTAGGCACTTATGTAGCGAAGGCATTTTTGTTAGCGGTGCAGAAAAGAAGCGAGTGGAAAGAAACGGTCTATGCAAAGCAGCCGATAATGCTGTCAACCACGCAGTAGTGTATAAGTGGTATGTATTTCTGGCTTGATTATGATCGTACGGCCACCACTGCAAAGCAAAGAGCCGGAGAGCATTGTCAGACAGCGAGGGCAAGGCCGCTACAGTCGCCAACGCCAACCCAAATTTGCGAGAAGGTGAATCCCTTGCGGTCTCGTGCAATGTGCATGCAGTCTGCCATAGGCATACGTATCAGGGTGTACGCGTCAGCGTACAACCCTAATATGTGACCACTTCTCAATATGTATTTCACCCAGTTTACAGGTTACAACGATTACAACTGCACTCAACTGAGTGGGCCAGACTAGGTGATCTTACATCCGTAAACACCAAACCACTATAACGTAAATCCTCCAATAGAAGCCCCCTCCAATGGTGCCCCCTCCAATATTGCCCCCGGATACGGCAAGGTTGAAAGCATAGAGCCCAGAATTGTGCTCCCGGGGGTAAGGGGTGTGTTATGCCATGTGCCTTTTATGGGCAAAATAAAGTGGTAGGTACAC